>JARBEQ010000019.1:0-284464 GCA_030265355.1 Tritonia tetraquetra | reverse complement strand
CCCCTCTCACCGCAACTTTCCATAAACCCCCTCCCCCTCAACCAGCATAATCACGCGCCCACTGCCACCCAACGCATTTTCATCACATTCTACAAGCTCCACCTTCCAGTTAGCAAGCTGGATGTAACGCATGTACATCCGCATCAAATCCATCACAAACAACCCCGCCTCATCACCGCCTGTACCAGCTCTTATTTCTATCACAGCACCACCATCATCCGCTGCATCCCGCGGCAACATCATCAGTCTGATTTTTTCCTCGCTTGCATTCATCTTACCCTGTAGAGTTGCTCGCTCTTCATCAACAAACGCCTGCATTTCACCTTCTGCCCCCTCGTTCTTTCCGCCTTTATCATCACCAATAAACTCTAAATCAGAAAGCTCCTTCAACCACTCAGAATAGCAACCCAACTCCTCATAAAGAGGTAACAATTGCGACAAAGAACGATTGTACTCTACCCGGGTATCCATCGATATGTCTTCACTCAATAAAAGTGCAACCAGCTCATCATAACGCCTTTGCACATCTTCAAAAGTTTTTCCCCAATCCATCATTATATCAACCTCGACTTTAAATAATCTACAACAGTCGCAACAGCAATTTTTGTCTGCTCCCCCGTTACCATGTCCTTAATCAGAACTGTGCTTTGTGCAAGTTCATCCTCTCCCATTAAAATAACGTACAACACCCCCATCCGTGCCGCTATTTTTAATCCTTTTTTCAGCTTTTGTTGCCAAAGGGTTACCGCCTCTAAGCCTTCATCCCGCCAGGACTCCGCCCATATTTGAGCCTGACGCGTTGCGGTATCTCCCAATGGCAAAATACAAACCTTGTCTAACAAAACCTCATGTGATTGTTTCTCTGCTACCATCCCAGCAAGACGCTCAATCCCGCCAGCCCAACCTGCACCTGCCATAGCTTCACCGCCCAATAGTTCAGCAAGACCATCATAACATCCACCCGCTATCACCGTACTTTGGCTACCACCATCTTTTTTCACAAATTCAAAAATCGTATGGCCATAATAATCTAACCCTCGCACAAGTTTGCGGTTTTCCTCAAAAACAATGCCCAAGTCTTTTAATACCGACAGCACCCCCTCGTAACGTTTCTTGCTTTCCTTGTCCCAGCTTTTATCAATACTTGGGGCTTCTGCCAGAACTTGCTGATCTTGCTCGCTTTTTGAATCGAGTATCCGCAACGGGTTGCTATCTAACCTCTTTTGCGATTCAGCAGAAAGTTTGTTTCGTTTAGGCAGTAACCAAGCCCGTAATTTCTCTCTATATTGCTTGCGAGCATCGGTACTACCAAGGCTATTCACTTGCAAAACAACATCATTTTCTAGACCCAGTGCTTTCAAAACTTTGTAGCCAACCACAATAATTTCGACATCACAGTACATCCCATTTTTACCTTCACCTGCCCCTAACGCCTCGATACCTATCTGGTGAAATTGGCGATAACGACCTTTTTGCGGTCTTTCTCGACGGAACATCGCCCCGCGATAAAACACACGCACCGGTAAATGCTGTCGCCAGCTGTGGGTAATAGCTGCACGTACAACACTTGCTGTCATTTCAGGACGCAGTGAAATTAACGCTTCGTTTTTATCCGAGAAACTATACATTTCTTTACCAACCACGTCGGTACTCTCACCAAGGCCCCGTGCAAACAAGTGGGAGCTTTCCAGCAAAGGTGTCTCCATCAAGTGATACCCATAACTTTTTGCGATACTTTGCGACACTTTCACCACTGCCTGCATCACAAGTGCATCACAAGGTAGGATATCTCTCATCCCTCTTAAAGGTTGTATCAGTTCTTTTGTCATTGTTTTTTTTCTCATAAGGTCGTCTTTTACACACTAAAAAAATAAGGCTTACCCTGCATCGTATTCCTATTCCTTGTCTACACTTACTTCACTGGCTATCTTTTCAGCAATTTTCTCTTCAATAAGATGCACCAAATGATCGACTACCGATTCTTTGTTCTCTTTTAAGCGATGCGATGCAAGACCTTGAATGTACATCTGGTGCATTCCCTTGCCACCACCTGTTACGCCAATATCAGTAAGCTTTGCTTCCCCTGGACCATTGACCACACACCCTACTACTGACACCGTTAGCGGGGTTTTAATGTGTTCTAAGCGTTGTTCCAACTCTTTTACCGTTTCAAGAACATCAAACTGCTGGCGTGCGCAAGATGGGCAAGCAACCACCCGAACGCCTCTTTGCCGTAAGCCCAAGCTTTTGAGAATTTCATAACCAACCCGAACTTCCTCCTCTGGCGGGGCAGCAAGAGAAACCCGAATCGTATCCCCAATGCCTTCTGCAAGTAGGTCTCCTATCAACATTGCCGAGCGAATGCTTCCTCCAAAAAAACCACCCGCTTCTGTTAAACCAACATGCAAAGGATAATTACAATGGGTTGCCAGCAACCGGTAGGAAGCAAGACACAACAATACGTCAGAGGCCTTAATACTCACCTTAATATCATCAAAGTTATGGGATTCTAACAAACGAATATGACGCAAGGCACTCTCTAACAACGCTTCAGGGCAAGGTTCGCGGTAACGCTCTAGCAGATCTCTTTCTAGTGATCCACCATTCACCCCAATACGAATACTACAGCCATTTGCACGGGCAGCTTTCACAACTTCGGCAACTTTTTCGTCATTGCCAATATTGCCGGGGTTAATTCGTAAACACGCCGCACCGGCGTCTGCTGCCTCTAAAGCACGGCGATAATGAAAGTGAATATCTGCCACCAAAGGCACCTCTACATTGCGTACGATCTCTTTTAATGCCTTGGTCGATGACTCATCAGGACACGAAACCCGTACAATATCTGCTCCTTTTTCCACACAACACTCAATTTGTGCAACCGTTGCCGCCACATCACTTGTTAAGGTATTGGTCATCGTTTGTACACTTATCAAAGCGGTACCTCCCACAACCACACTGCCAACACGAACCTCTTTGGTGCGATGACGATCAATTTTTCGATATTTTCTCAAGTCCCCTAATGCTTCATTCATCGATTGCTGCATATTATCTCTCAACTTCTTTCCATTCCCAGTTACCGCTTACCATGGCGTAACCATCTAAAACAAGCTCGCTATCCACGTTTTGTGGTGCTTCTATAGCAAAGCCTATCTCCATGCCATCTACCATAAATTTAATTTTTTGCCATGGTTTTGTGGTTGCTGAAGTTTGTTCATCAGGGGTTTGCATGAATGTCATACGGTATTCTCTGCCTTCTGGTAAATACTGCACTATACCTGCTGCCACTTGTATTTTTTTATATTCTTTTTCTTTTCTGTAAATCACCAGGTTTACTGATTTTTTTGCCACCAATGCAATTCTTGAATTTTCTGAACTTTGATTTACAACCGTCTTTTCTACTTTTTGCCGCTCTACCTGTTGACCTGCAAGAGATTTTGCTTGATCTTTTGATTGTTCTTTCCCTGTTGCAAGAGTTTTATTCTCTTTTTGCACAACACGGGATGAAGGCTCCTCACTTGGAGAGGAAGCCTCTACCTGCTTTTTTGATTCTACTACTGCTACTGATTCTAAGACTTCAGTATTTTTTTCTGTACTATCTTTTGTTGTATCACCCTTTGTTAAACTATCATTTTCTACACTTTCCTTATCCAACGCTTTGTATTCACCCGTGTAATTGTTGTTATTTTCTTCCTGGTGATCTCGTTTCGTTACTGTTTCCGAAGTCTGCCAACCAGATTCTACCGCCAACAACAATCCTATCAAAACCACACCGCTTGCTATTGCAACTGGTAACCTTATCTGCCCGAAAAAAAAAGAAAATCGCGGTTTCTCTACTTCTCTTTCAACAATTTTTGGTTCTTTTTCTTGCTCCAAAGTTGGTTCTTCCTCTTCACAACCTATGATTTTCTCTTCAAATTCGCGGGAAAGCCTGTTGCTATCAAGTTTAAGAAAACTTGCGTAAGAACGAACGAAACCTTTTATAAAACTCAAAGGAAGTCGTTCTAAAGGAGGCAGCTCTTCTGTACGGCCTTCTTCAATAGCGTACAATATCACTTCTTTTATTCGCAGTTTTTTTGCAACCTCACCAAGTGATAATTTATACTGTTGCCGCCGCTCTTGCAGTTGTTGACCTACAGATTTTGAATTTAAAGCAATCACCCTAGCGTCCTTTATCGTTATCATCATCAAGATCAAAAGCACTATGCAAAGCTCGCATGGAAAGCTCGGCATAATCTTCGTCTATCAAAACACTAACTTTAATCTCAGATGTAGAAATCACCAAAATATTGATTCTCTTCTCAGCAAGTGTTGCAAACATTCTCTGAGCAACCCCCGGATGAGTTCGCATACCAAGTCCAACCAAACTAATTTTTGCAACCGCTTCATCCAACACGCAATCATCAAAAGGAAACGCTTCCCTCCCCTCGAATAACAAGGTTCGCGCTCTTTCTGCATCCTTGCGAAGAATAGAAAAAGTCATGTTGGTTTTTCCATCTTCCTTTGATGTACTCTGCACAATCATATCAACATCAATCATAGCGTTTGCCAAGGGCTTGAATACGTTTGCCGCAACCCCTGGTACATCCTTTAAACCAACCAAACTTATTTTACACTCGCTTTTACTTAGTGCCACACCCGTAATTACTCGTCTTTCCATTGTCTGCTCCCTACTTGAGGTTTCATCTGATAACTCGGTGCCCCTATCTGGTTCAAAACTTGAAAGTACGCGAACCTTCATACCATGACGCATCGCCATTTCAACCGAGCGTACTTGCAAAACACCCGCCCCAGAAGAAGCCATCTCTAAACTTTCTTCATAGCTAATTCTTGGTATTACACGTGCTTTGGGTACAATTCGTGGGTCTGCTGTATAGAAACCCTTCACATCCGTGTAAATATCGCACCGCTCAGCTTTGAGCGCAACAGCCAAAGCAACCGCTGTGATATCTGAACCACCACGACCAAACGTTGTAATACGAGAGCGTTCGCTCACCCCTTGAAAACCTGCACAAACTGCCACCATTTTATCTTCTACAAACCGGCGCTCTATCTCCTCGGTTTCAATATTTTCTATTTGCGCTCTACCATGACGATTGTCTGTCTTTATCGGTATTTGCCAGCCCAGCCACGAACGTGCCGATATGCCTTTATCCGTTAGCATCATAGCAAGCAGTGCCGCTGTTTTTTGCTCGCCAATAGAAACCATGGTGTCATATTCCCGAGCGTCCACAAATTTTATCACGTCTTCAATTTCTTTTACCAGTAAATCAGTCTCATTAGACATCGCCGACACGACAACCACCACGTCATAGCCCTTCTCTACTTCCACCCTTACAAAATCGACCACGCGCCATAAACGCTCAATACTTCCTACAGAAGTTCCTCCAAATTTCATTACCAATCTTGGGACTCTTGCTACTTCCACGATGACCTACTGTTACTTTCCATAAAAAAACGCTATACTCAATATTACCGCCGCCATTTGTTTCAGCAACACAAACCCCATCCATGATACCTTTCCTTTCCCCAAAAGTGCAACCCTTATGAAGTCCTCTTGCAACCTTTCCGATACGAAACCTTCATCCTTTCACCATCATGCCAAAAAGTGGTGGCACCCTGAAGGTCCCATGGCATTGCTCCACCGCATAAACCCTGTGCGGATGGTATGGCTCAAACGAACACTCAGCGATTTTTACCATCGCAAAATCACTTCGTTTGCCCCCCTGCAGATCCTTGATATTGGTTGTGGTGGCGGTATTCTGTGCGAATCTATAGCGCGTCTTGGCGGAACCGTTACTGGCATTGATGTGTCCTCAGAGCTTATTGATGTTGCCAAAAGTCACGCTCAAAACGCATCGCTTCCCATCGAGTATCACCATGCCTCTTTTGACGATTTTGCCGATGTTTGCCCACAACAATTTGATGTTATCACTTGTTTTGAGGTTATCGAACACGTTGCCGAGCCTGAAAAGCTGATCTTCGCATGCAAGCAACTTTTAAAAAAAGATGGCATCCTATTGTTTTCAACACCCAATAGAACCCTTGCTTCTAAGGTTATTGTGATCCATATGGCCGAGGATATTCTTGATATTTTGCCCAAAGGAACCCACGATTGGCAAGATTTTATAAAGCCTCAGGAACTTCAAAAAATGCTGGCCTCTTCCCATTTGCGAACGTTTTCTGTTTGCGGTCTCCACTATAACCTTTGGCAACAAAAGTTCGAACTTCGACAGCATCAACTTGCTATTAATTATTTTCTTAGTGCCTGCTTTGAATCCCCCAATAAATCTGCAAGCTCCCAATAAGCTACAACCCCTAGACTATCTGCTCTTGTATCATCGGTAATCCCAACTTTCCGTGCCATTTCAAAGTCAACCCCTGCCTTGCAAGATAGCACCTTTATTAGTTTTTTACGGCGGAAACTAAACGCAACCTGTAGTAAATCGTTCACCCGTTGCCAACGCTCAAGGGAAAACGCCAATTTCGCCTCTTTTTTAGGCGTCATCCTAATCATTAAAGCGTCCACCTTGGGTTGCGGATAAAACGCTGTAGATTTCACCTCCATCAAGCCTTCCACATCACACAAACCCTGTGCCAAAATACTCAACCTACCGTAAGCCTTAGAACAAGGGCTTGCAAGTACCCGTTCGCCTACCTCCTTTTGTACCATTAATACCCATTCTTGCCATTTTTCGCAATTTTTTAAAAGCTCCACCATTAATGGTGTTGCAATATTAAAAGGTAAGTTTGACTGTAAATAGCGAGGCTCGCTCGCTACTAACAAAGATAAATCGGTATATAAAGCATCCCCCCCTACAATTTTTAACCGCGGGTAGGCTGCAGCTTCTAGTGGTCTCAGTAGCTTGGCAAAACGAACATCCTTTTCAATAACCACAATGTCTACCGCGTGCTGTGCCAGTAACGAACGGGTAAGCCCGCCGGGGCCGGGGCCAATTTCTAAAAGACTACCTTTCTCTATAGGCTCTATCAGAGCTGCCAATTTATCACATAGCTCTTTGTTACATAAAAAATTTTGTCCAAAGCTTTTATGAGCAACAATACCAGCAGCACTCAGTACCTCGCAAATAGCTGGCTGGCTTTTCCACAAATCCTGATGTTTTTTTTTCTCATTAGGTATTTTTTCTGTATCTTCTTTTTTTGTTGTCACTGCTTGTTCTCACCGCGTATTTTGGGCGTTTTGCCTGTGTCTGCAAGCCAGAGAGCTGCCCGTTCCCAAGAGCTAAGTAATGCTTGACCTGTACCAACAATGTCTCTACCCACACCATGGGCAGGAGAGGTCCGCCGTATTGACAAACCCAAAGTAACGTTTACACAGCTGTGAAAGTACAAACTTTTAATCGCAATCAATGCCTGATCATGTGTCATACAAATAACCGCATCATACCGCTGGCGGTTTTCCTCTATAAACATAGTATCTGCCGAATAAGGCCCGCTACAAAGATACCCTTTTTGCTGTAGTGCTTTAATTGCTGGTTCAATTTCTTGTTGCTCTTCCATGCCAAGCAACCCGCCTTCCCCCGCGTGAGGGTTTAGACCAGTAACCGCCACCGAAGGGTTTGCCAAACCTTGGTGGACTTGTAAGTGCGATATTGTAGTGACTATCACCCCCTCTACAAGTGAGGATGTCACCGCGTCAACCGCCTCTCTTAACGAAACATGAACCGTTACCGGCACCACCCTTAATATTTGGCTTCCTGTACCCCCTTCTAACATCATTACCGCCTCTCCTTGGGAAAGTCCGTCCAGATGACATAAAAAATCGGTATGCCCTTTAAATTCCCAATCACAGACACGCTTTAATACACCCTTGTCAATAGGATTGGTCAACATCCCGTGAGCGTCGCCTTGTTTTGCTGCATCATAGCCTCGTTCTATCGATTCTATCGTCATCGCAATTGCTTGCGCATTATCAGGAGAATCTCCTGGAAGTGTTGTTACCTCTTCGGAAAGAGCCAATACCGGCAAACCCTCCTGATAAGCCTCAGCAGCCTCGTGCCAATGATTGATTTCTACCACTGGCAACTGGCAACCTAAACGTTTAGATAAACGCTCCAAACGTTTAGGGCTATCAAGCAGCCCAAAACAGATGTTTTTTTCTGCTACGTGCTTATTTTTTAACTGTTTCTCGCGCGTACGCAACACCAACTCCCCCCCAAGTCCTGTTGGATCTCCCATCGTTACTGCAATTGCCTGCCCCTTACTCAACGCCTTATATCCACGTAAGTATTGCTGTGTAAAACCATCAGCCGTTTTTTGGTTCTGGCACTAAGCCTATTCAAAAACAAACGCTCTTTCAAAGCTTCAGCCGAGATACTGCCACCTTCTTGTTTGTCCTCTAACAAAAACAAAACCAATTCTTCATCACCAACAATAATTCTCGATAACGCCCCTCTCATCAAAGACAAAACTTCATCTCTATGGGATTCTGGTAAATCACTTGCCAAAATCCAGCCAACCTTACCACCCTCCTCCCTGTAATTATCCTGCGAGAAATTTTTTGCCAGTACAGCAAAGGAACTCCCTTCCAATAAACGCTCCCTAATTTGACGCATCTTCAATAAAGCGTCCTCAGCGGTTTCTTTATTCTGCGGGTCATAAGCCATGCCAATGCGACGCAAATTCAAGCGCTCACCTTCTTCTTCCAAGCGTTTTTTTTCTTCTGCCACCTCGGAATCGCTCACTACAATCGTTCGTGAAAGTACCTGTTGCCGGTACAATATCCACAGCAATTCACTCTCTACCATTCCTTTTAAATCTTCCAGACTTAAACCCCGTGCCTGCAAAAAACCACCCAAATCTGCACGAACAATGCCCAAATCGCCCGCAACCTTCTGAAGACCTGATTCAATTTGCTCATCTCCTACCGCAATTCTTGCGTTTCTTGCCGCACTGTTTTGCAATAATTCTCCCACCATCTGCTCTTGCACCGAACGAAAAAATGACCTTCTATCAAGACCTGCAAGCGTTTGACCTGTTAATAAAATTAACAAGCGTATCCGCTGTTCAATATCATAAACCGTTCGCACCTCATCGCCCACTACCATGGCAACCTCCATTTTGAGCGGGCTTTGTGCTGGTGCAATACCACCAATCATTAATATAACAAGCCCGCATACCAGCCACAACTTTAATGCAAGCTTTATTATTATGGGTATAACCAGCTGTTTTGCCATTGTGCACCCTTTCTCTTAAAAACTAACCTGTCATGTCTACGCATCGCGCCATCCTGCCAAAATTCTATGGTCTCAGGCGTGAGAACGTACCCATTCCACCAAGGAGGACGCAAAACTTCTTCCCCCGCAAATTGCTCCTCCATTGCCACAAGGCGGTGCTGAAAGTCATCCACATCCTTCATTTTTTCTGACTGAAAACTTGCCCAAGCCGAAATTTGTGAACCACGCGGACGCTTGCTAAAATATGCATCTGCCAAAGTTTCTGCCATTTCCTCAATCGAACCCTCCATACGAATTTGCAAACGCAGGCTCTTCCAATGCCACAGCAAAGCAGCTTGCGGGTTTTCTGCCAAATCACGACCCTTCTTACTGCTCTCATTGGTGTAAAAGTGTGCACCCTCTTCCCCAACATACCGAACCAAAACCATCCGTAAACTCGGCAAACCCGTTGTACCAACCGTTGCTAATGCCGCAGCGTCTGAATCGTTCAATTCGCTTACAGCCGCAGCCGCCACCCAGTTTGCTAATAAATCCCAAGGGGTATCGTTGTCTTTTACCTTTGTTGTTGCTGCCCTTAATAACCGTGCTTCCATTTGTTGACCTATTTTATTTGTTTGCCTAATGCTGATTATATGGTTACTTTTATATCCACCTATCTATGTTGTAGCCATTCACCCTCCATTGTGCAAGATTATACTTGTAACCTAGGAAACTAGAAACACTATTAAAATGCTGAAAAAAACACTTGGAAAAACCGACGAAAAAGTCTCTGTAATTTGTCTGGGAAGCATGACATGGGGGCAACAAAACTCTGAAAATGAGGCCCACCGTCAAATGGATTTAGCCATTGATGCGGGCGTAAATTTTATCGATACTGCAGAAATTTACGCCGTACCCATATCTGAAAAAACACAAGGACGTAGCGAGGCTTATATCGGTTCTTGGCTCAAAAAACGCAAAAAACAATCTGGCCTGTTCATTGCCTCTAAAGTTGCTGGCAGAAGTCCATACTTTCCGTATTTACGTCCTCACTTACAAAACGGCGAAACCCGCCTTGATAAATCCTCGCTTTTCGAGGCCGTTGAAAATTCCCTCAAACGACTAAATCTTGAAACCATTGATCTCTACCAGCTTCACTGGCCAGAGCGACAAACCAATTTCTTTAGTGACAATCTTTTTAACCCCAATCCCAAAGACAACCAACCCATTGCTATCGAGGAAACCTTATCTGCCATCAACGAGCTTGTTCAGCAGGGGAAAATTCGCTATGTGGGTCTTTCCAACGAAACCCCTTGGGGTGCTTATCAGTTTCTTGAAGCAGCTCGCAAACAAAATTTCCCAGAAATCGTATCCATCCAAAATCCTTATAGCTTAGTTGCTCGAAACTACGATATTGGTCTTGCCGAGTTCTCTATTAGAGAAGGGATAAGCTTACTTGCTTATTCACCCTTGGCAGGCGGTGCTTTGTCAGGAAAATACCTTCGCGAAATTCCTAAAAATTCTCGCTGGGATCTCTTTCCTAATCTTACCGAACGCTATAGCGGGGTACACGTTACCAAACTGGTACAACGTTACAAAAAACTTGCAGGCGATATTGGGCTAACGCCTGCAAGCCTTGCCCTTGCTTGGTGCGTTCAAAGACCGCACGTAACTAGTGCAATTATCGGGGCAACGACTGAAAAACAACTCAGTGAAAATCTCAACGCTGCCAATCAGCAATTATCAGAAGATACCTTGACCAAAATCGAAAAAATCTTTGGTGATTTCCCTATTATCGTTGCTTGATTTTATTGTCTAATTTTTGGTCTTTTGCGTTTTTTTTCTGTAGTGCTTTTTACGCCAAGAAGAAGGTTTATCGAAAAAACCTTGCCAAATTCCTCGCTTCTGTTGCTTGGCTTTTTGGGCAATAGGTACGTAATAATCACTAAACCACTCGATAGCAATCGCGTAACCTTGCTCAACGATTAAACTCGCAATATCCAAGCTACCAACAAAACAAACCGACACCAGTCTCCTGTATTTGTCGATAGCTTGCACATAACAAGTCATCTCACCTTGATCAGCCAATTGTTGCAAAAGCTGATGAGCGCGCTTACCGCAAGGCCAACTCTCCTTTAGAGTATTCTCTTGATCACTTGCAATGAGACCATAAAAGCAATGCTGCTGGAACTCCACCGCATCAATCCCATGAAGTCGAATTTCTTTGCCCATCAAAACCAAAGAATCGCCATCCTTTGCCCTAGCAACACCCTTCAGCACTTCGTGTTTTGAATAATGAATTTCTGCTGCCCAGGCTTTGCCCGATGGTTCTTTACCAAATGATTGCCATATTGTACTTGCCATCACCGCTACGACCATCACAAAAATTATCAACCTAGCCAAGAGTTACCCTACCCTTTTTATCATCTATTTACCTTTTTGCTTTTCAGAGAATGGCGGACGGGGTGGGATTCGAACCCACGAGACGCGTTAACGCCTGCTGGTTTTCAAGACCAGTGCCTTCAACCTCTCGGCCACCCGTCCCTTATTCTCTTACGTCACTTGTTACGAAAGTCAATTGAACCTAATCTACCAAACAGCTCCTTAAACAATTGGATGTCACCCTCTGGATTGACAGTTGTCGCTTCTGCCATCACTACTTCTTCGCCCTCCTCCCAAGAGTTTTTCTCTTTCATAGCAACTTCTAACAAAGCATCATTCTCATCAAAACTCAATACCATCGTTCGTACCTCATCGATTTTTTCAGGAAAAATAGTTGCCGGCATACTGCGATAAAAAACGTAATACCAGCGATTCCCGCTCCCGTTCTCAAAAGACGGCGAGCCCAAAAACGAAAATAACGAATTTTTTGTGAATTCTTCTACATTCTCCAATTCATCCAATTGGTGTTGCCTTAGCACATGACCACGCAAAGAAGGGGTGGCTGCACAAGACGATAACAACAATAGCAACAATACCCACAAAACCACACATTGCCAACTTCTTTGAATCATTACTTTTTCCGTGATTTGTTGAATCATTTACAAAATGTTTTATCTAAAAAATGAACGTTTTTTGGGTGATCAAAGAACCTTTGTTCGGAATACCTGCCACTCAAGACTAACCAACTCTACTTTTTTCCGTAAAAAAAAACAAGTGTATCTTCACGGCAAGCTTGACCTCTTCTATAACATCGGGTTATCTGAAGTTATTCTTTTTTTTCTGCAATCTCAAAACTTTACGATCTGGTGTCTCTTCTATGATCTGGAATGCCCTCAAACAAATCTATAAACCCCCGCACAGAAAGTCCTCTCCCGTTGTTTTAAGTGCAGAGAAACTCTACCACACTATTATAGAACAAGCCCGCCTACCTTTCTTTTACACCGATTGCCACGTAGGCGACACCCCAGAAGGGCACTTTGATATGATAGCCCTCCATCTTTTTCTTACCCTGCACCGCATTCGTAAAACTTCCGGCACTGAAGAGTTCACAAGGTTGCTCCTAGAAATGTTTGTTGACGATATTGACGCCAACCTCCGCGAGATGGGTACAAGCGATGTTCGGGTTGGCAAGAAAGTACGGATCATGACAGAAGCCTTATTTGGCAGGCTTGATGCCTATCGCACAACTTTTGAAGAAGAGCCTCAACGCGTAAGCGAGGTCATTACCCGCAACGTTTTTCGGGCGCGGCACGTACCGCCTCATGCGATTTCAGCTTTGATTGGTTACTTCTTTATTCAAAGCGAATATCTTGCCAAACAAAATGATCAAACGGTTCTACTTGGAAGGCTTTCCTTTTCCCCGCCTGAACTTCGTAATCAAACCCTTTAGCCCTCACTACAGCCAATACCCCAAGTACTTAACCCCCAAAAACCTAACCAATTTTTAATCAAGCGTTTATAGGGTTAATCTCCCAGTAATTGCTCTATTTCCATGGCAGTTGGCCACACCGCTTGAGGCGTAAAAATACGAACACCTTGCCGTTTGTAAGCTTTTATAATTTCTCGTGCATCTTTAGAGAACAACCACGAAACCAAGTCGAGTACCATCTGCTTTTTGGCAACAGAACTCGACAATATTAATACACTGTACGGGTTCTCAAGGTGCAATGAACCATCAACTAGCACCTGCATATCTTGACTCGATTGCGAGCGATTGAGCCAGCTACCCAAATCAGACAAAATATAACCTTGCTTATTAACCGCAATGTTCAGACTAGCTCCCATCCCCTGCCCGCTTACCACATAACGAGAACCCAAGGCTTTCTTTAAGTCTATACCCGCAAGCTTCTGCAATGCGAGTTCTCGCTCGTGCGTGCCACTGTTATCCCCCCGCGAAACAAACGTTACGTCACCAAATTTCTCTCCTCGCAAACTCAATAACTGCAATGCTTTTAGTATCCCATCTGCCTTTGCCACATTTGCTACCCCTGCACTATCCGTCTTGGAACCAAGCAACACAAAATCATTACGAACCCATGGAAGGCGGGCAAGACCATAACCTTCACCAATAAACTGCTCTTCGCTCTCTTTGTCATGCACCACCAGCAAATCAACATCTCCCCGACGCCCAAGCTCTAAAGCCGCCCCACTTCCCACCGCTATAATCTGCACCTGCACACCTCCATATGCCTGCCATAGCTTCTTCAAAAGCCCTGAATCTTCTAAAGATGTCGTAATCGCCAAACGTAAGTTATCACTGTAAGCTCTATCAATCTCCCCCGCGTTCACCACCACCATCATCAAAACAAACCAACACAACCTATAGCCTAAGCGTTTGCTCATCCCATAAACTGAAAATTTTTCTCCATACAACATCCTTCCAATCCTACTCAAAACACTTGCCATTTTCATCACTTTCTGTCAACCTCTATAATATCTAGATATTCTGTATTATTTTACCATCCTTGTGCTACCTTACCAGTTTTTTCATGAAAAAATTTTTTGTTACTCTCATACTTTTTATTCTCCAAGCTGGCCTGTGGATAGGTATCATCCTCGGTCTTATCAGCCTTTTTTGGATATTATACGCCGAATGGTTTGCAGACTCTCAGCAGGCTCTTGATGGTGCCTCCACCAAAATCGGACACCTATGGTTTTCCTATCATACTCATAGTCTAAACTTCTCTCAGGCAATTGTTCAACGTTATATTTCTGCCTCCCTTTGGGATAGCATTATTCTACCTGCATTGTTACAACCGATCTGGAGCTTTTGTTTACTCACCCTCGGTGGCAATATCTTAGGGCTTACCGTTACTACTTTTGTTCGTGCAAAAACAAACACGCGGGTCTCTTGAGGAAATCCCAAAAAACCGATGACAAAAGTCGAGACCACAGCCAAAAACATAGCCAGCAATTCCTCATCGCCAAATCATCAAGAAGCCTCCCGTACGACAACAGAGAAAGACCTGCCTCGGCGACTTTCACAACTTTTGTCTCTTGTTCTACTAATTCCTACAGCACTGATAGAACTCCTCAAAGGTTTCTTCCCGCGTTCTCTCTACGGCAGAACCATATTTATTCTAGTGTTTCCAATGCTAATTCTTCAGTTTACCTTGGGATTTGTCTTTTATAGTAGCCACTGGAATACCATCACCAACACCATTGCCATTGACATTGCTGGGAAAATCCACCGTCTTGTTGATACCCTGCAAGCCGCCCCTGAACGTCTTCCCCAAATTATCAACGAGGCCGCACTCTATGATAACCTTGATATTTCTTTTGAGCCTGGAGCGTTTTTAAGAAAAGATGGCACAACCTTAAGTTTCTCTGACGATATTTCTTCAGAATTTAATTTAAGAAACACCTCTCTTATCGATAACCTCTCTTTTGCTATCCACGCCCGAATTAAGCGACCCTTTAGCATTGGTTTTTTAACCGCAGAAAACGGCTTAAATATTGATATTCAGCTTGCTGAAGGCGTTTTTACTTGCCTTATTTTTCCTGATCAAATTCTAGGAACCACGGTTTATGTGTTTTTACTGTGGATGTTTGGGGCATCTCTTATACTTTTTGCAGCAGCGGCTCTATTTTTGATTTACCAAATCCGTCCAATCGGTGCTCTTGCAAACGCTGTTGATCTATTTGGACGCGGTGTCGAAGAAATATCGCTACCAAATGAAGGTGCGTTAGAAATCAAGCAAGCCTCGCAAGCTTTTGAAAAAATGCGTCGCCGTATTTTATCGCAGCTACGGCAGCGATCAGACATGCTTTTAGCGGTTAGTCATGATTTGCGAACCCCACTTACTAGAATTCGTCTTGAGGCTGCTATGGCCGATAAACAAATTACATCTTCAGCTTTAGAAGCCATCAACGATGACATCAAAGATATGGAACATATGATTGAAAGTTATCTGGCTTTTGCGAAAGGGGAAGGTCAAGAGATATCGGTACTCTACGACATTCAAAAACTTACCGAGGAAACTATTCTTCCATGGCATCGAAGCGGAATTGATATTGATCTCCACCATGAAAATCACGCGATGCTATGGTTAAAGCCTCTTGCGATGAAGCGTTGTCTTAGCAACATTATTGGCAACGCGATTAAACATGCCAAACGCGTCAGAATAAACGTCGGCAAACGAGACGATAATCTTTTGATTATGGTAGATGACGATGGCCCCGGCATTCCCCTTAAAGAGCGTCCATTGGTCTTTCGTCCTTTTTACCGTGTAGACAGTGCAAGAAGTAATATTCCAGGTTCTGGACTTGGTCTTAGCATTGCTCTTGATATTGCAACTGCCCACGGCGGTCACATTTCTATTGAGGATTCTCCGCTTGGTGGTGCTAGAATTCTCATTATTTTGCCGATTTGATTTTCCTCATGCTTTTGTCTCGGGGTTGCTTTTTTTGTACTTTCTCTGTACTCTCTATAAGTATAGATTTCTTGATTTTGAAAGTTATTATCTTGGACTTTATCTTGGACTTTCACAAAAGATATTGTTTTGATAGCATTACAAAAATCAATCCTATTCACTCATTGGATGTTTTACGTTAAAGATTCCAAAGACAGCATGGAAGGTAACCAGAAATAGCATTAGCATCATGGAAATTACATTCACAGGCAAACAAGTCGAGACAGGTGATGCTCTACGTGTCCACGTTATTACTACATTAGAAGAGCACATCTCTAAATATTTTACTGCAGACGAAGCCACCGGTCATGTAGTGTTATCGCAACAACGAGGTTTTTTTCAAGTAAGCATTCAAGTACACATCAACAAACGCGTGATGGTATGTTCTAAAGGTGAGCACGGCGATCCCTACGGTGCTTATGCCGAGGCTTTAGAGCATGTTACCAAGCGTCTTAGACGCCACAAACGCCGCATTAAAAGCCACCGTGGCGAAAGAGAACACAAAGAAAAACAAATTGCTGGTCGCCACTATGTGTTAGATATTGAAAGCGTTGCAGATGAGGAGCATTCCGAAAAAAATTACCCGCTAACCATTGCCGAAAACCACAATGAGACCCCAACCCTCTCGGTGCAAGAGGCCGTGGCACGACTTGATATGGAGGCTCTGCCTTTCCTATTGTTTCGTGAAATAAAAAGCCAAAACATTAACTTTATCTATCCGCGTAATGACGGGCACATTGGTTGGATAGACCCTTGATTTGTAACAACGCTTTTGTAGCGAACCTCTCGCATACCAACCAATAATTATTTTCTGCTTTGTACAACCTCAAAGTAAGAAAAAATCAAATTTATCTTTTTTAGGCTTTTCACTTTTTAGGAATATCTTCTCGTGGATATAAAAGACTATCTCTCTCCTGAACACGTTGTGATTGGCAAGGATTTTGCCGTAAAACGTCGCCTTTTTGAAACACTTTGCGAGTACGCTTGCAATTTCAACAACCTTGATAAAATAATCCTGCTAGAGAAACTCTTAGAACGTGAGCGTATTGGTAGCACCTATATTGGCAATGGTTGTGCGTGTCCGCTTATCGCTTATGATGAAGTGCCGCCCCAAACGCTGGACAATAAAAAAAACACTAAAGAAAAAATCATTTGGGAAAGTATCTCCAAGAAAAAAATTTTCGGACTCTTAACCTTGCTTAATCAACCTATTGATTACGATCCACCCCATCAACAGTCCGTTGACATTGTCTTTCTTTTAATAGGATTTGATCGCGTAAAAGCGAAGCAAGCCCTTGATCTTAGTCGTTTTCGCCTGAACTCTCCGTGGATTCGCCAAAAATTACGACAAGCAAAGAACAGTGAAGAAGCCTATAGCATTATTACTGGCCCTATTAAGCCTTGCTCTTCTTATCACGAGAAAACCAACAAATCCTCTACTATTGAAGATATTGATCTTGATGATATGGAGTCTGCGTTTTCGGCATCCCTATTATCATGAGCAAACAACCCCTCAAACTAATGATTATCAATGGTCCTAATCTTCGTACCTTAGGCCGCCGCGAGCCAGATATCTATGGCTATGAAACTTATGATGATTTAAGTGCTAAAATACAAGTTCACGCCAAAAATCTTGATTGTAGGGTAACGATCTTTCAAAGTAACACCGAGCATGAACTCATTGAGTGCGTTCACAAAGCTCAGGAAAATACCGATGCTCTGATTGTGAATTTTGGAGCGTTCACCCATACCTCTATTGCACTTCGAGATGCCATTTTATTTGCTAACAAGCCTTTTATAGAGCTTCATATTAGCAATGTTTTTGCCCGCGAATCCTTTCGACACAAAAGTTATTTTGCTGATATTGCAGAAGGAGTTGTTGCAGGCCTTGGCACCTATGGTTATCTTATAGCTATTACCTACTTTGCCCAAAAATTAAAAACACGAGGAGAAAGCCATGAAAGCGGATAAAGCAGTTGATAAAACAACTGATAACACAACCGACAAAAATTTAAAGGTGATTGATGCCCTTGCAACAACCCTTGAGCAATATAAACTCACGCGCATTCGCTATCAAAAGGGCGATTTAAAAATTGATCTTGAACAACAAGCACCACAAATTGCCAATGTGATGACTGCGGGAACCTTGCCGCAAACCTCTGCAAACATTGCCAGCACAGCAGATCCTACTGATGAAAGTACCAAGCCTGCTGGTATTGGCGACACGGTTGTTTCACCTTTTGTGGGTACTGCATATCTTTCTCCCTCTCCTGAGATGGATCCTTTCGTAAAAGTAGGTGATATTATCAAAGAAGGTGATACCGTTTTGATTGTAGAATCTATGAAAGTCATGACACCTATCCCAGCCCCCTGCTCGGGCAAGGTTCACAGTATTTTGATTGGCAATGGTGAACCTGTTGAATATGGTCAAGAGCTGCTTTCAATCGTTCGCAGATAGCCTCAATCAGAAAGGAAAAGCTTATGTTTAAGCGTATTTTGGTTGCCAATAGAGGCGAAATTGCGGTGCGTGTTATCAGAGCCTGTCGCGATCTTGGCGTCGAGGTTTATACCATCCACTCTACCGCAGATTCCGACTCCATGCACGTTCGCTTGGCTGATCACTCTATTTGTGTTGGTGGGCCTTTGCCTACAGATAGTTATCTTTCCATTCCGGCAATTCTTGAGGCGGCCTCCATCTTTGGCGTAGATGCGATTCATCCTGGTATCGGTTTTTTGTCTGAAAACGCCAATTTTGCGAAAATGGTAAATGAACACAATATGGTTTTTATTGGACCTAGCCCGCAACATATTCAAAGTATGGGCGACAAAATGGAAGCCAAAAAAATTGCCTTCAAGCACGGTCTTCCTCTTGTCCCTGACAGCAAAGGTGTTCTCCGTGATATTGCGCACGCACGGGATTGTGCAAAAGACATTGGCTACCCTGTACTCATTAAAGCAGCTGAAGGCGGTGGCGGCAGAGGAATGCGTGTAACACCTGATGAGAGCATCCTTGAAACCATGTTTTTAGAAGCACAAGCAGAATCCTTACAAGGTTTTGGCAGTGACCGTGTTTTCATGGAAAAGTATCTTGGTACACCTCGCCATATTGAGCTGCAAATGCTTTGTGATGGCAAGGGAACCTCGCTTTTTCTACCAGAACGTGATTGCTCTGTACAGCGTCGCTACCAAAAACTAATTGAAGAAAGCCCTTGCACAGCGATAGAACGCAGCAGCATTGAGGCTCTTGGACACCACTGTGCTAAAGTAATGAACGATATTGGGTATGAGGGAGTTGGCACGTTAGAATTTCTCTTTGAAGATGGAAAATTTTATTTTATCGAGATGAATACCCGTATTCAAGTTGAGCATACGGTCTCTGAGGTGGTTACTGGTATCGATTTAATTGCTTGGCAGATTGCGATTGCCGCTGGCAAAAAAATATCTTTCCGTCAGGAAGATATCACCACTTCAGGCCATGCGATTGAATGCCGCATTAATGCAGAAGACCCTGTCAATTTTATGCCTCAACCTGGACGGGTAGAAACCTTCTTCCCTTCATGTGGTCCTGGCATTCGTGTCGATTCTGGTATTTATAGTGGCTCGCAAATTCCTCCTTATTACGATAGTTTGGTCGCCAAAATTATCGCCCACGGGAACAACCGCGAGCAAGCAATCGCACGCATGAAACGAGCTCTCGGAGAACTTGTGATTACTGGCATTACTTGCAATATTTCACTACATCAACGCATTTTAGAACACCCTGATTTTCAATCTAGTGACATCAACGTACACTGGCTCGGCAACATGATTGCTTGATTTTAACACTTCATGCACAATTTTTCTCATTCCACCTCCAGCATCAATCCCTCCCTTCTATTACGAGCCTACGAACTCGGCATTTTTCCAATGTCAGATGGTGATGACCCTCAAAAAATTATATGGATAGAACCCAAACAAAGAGGAATTATTACCATGGATTCTGCCTATATCCCTAAACGAATTTGGCAGTATATCCGCTCCAAAAAACCACGTATTGTTTTTAATGAACCTCTTTGTTCTATTATTCAGGCTTGTGCCCAAACAACACCCTCTCGACAAAAAACTTGGATCAATCAAACAATCGCTCAAACTTATCAACAGTTATTTACAATGGGTGCTTGCCATACCATTAGCATTTATAACGAACAAAATGAATTTTTGGGCGGACTTTATGGTATTGTTCTAGGTGGTGCATTTTTTGGCGAAAGCATGGTAAGCTTTGCACCAAGAATTAGTCAAATTGCACTTGCAGCTTTGCTATTACGTATGGCTAAGGCTGGCTTTACACTATTAGATTGCCAGTTTTTCACGCCCCATCTACAAAAATTTGGCTGCTATGAACTGCCCCACCCAGCTTACTTAGCACGCTTACAAAAAATACTAGACAAAACCATGCAAGGCTCAAAACATCAAAAGAACTTTATGGAAAATTACCACGAAAACGAACTAATAGAAGCATCTCTTTCCTATCAGTGTTTTTATCCTTTTGTTGATTCCAACAAAAGCCAGTAAAGAACTGCGCTTAAAATAACCACAGACCTTTACTGGTTTCTTGTTTTAGGGCTATTTTTATCACAACCCTATAAATTAATTTCTAAAAAAATTAGTTTTTAGAGATTAGGAATCGCTTTTGGCCTCGAGATCCAGATTAGCAATATTGTTCTGTTGCTTAAACTGTGTTTCGAGGTATTCGACCAATGATTCTGAAGGGATACGGGCGATTGCTTGTCCATTACTTGACGTAATTTCAAGAACCACTCGACCGCTCTGATTAGAATCAAAAGCTACGCGTGTATCTATACCCGCTGAAAGTTCGGAAACACTTGGAATACCGCCTCTTTGTTCACCACCATGGGGGCGACGGAAGGCATCTTCGCCTCGAACATTGGCACCATGACTGTTTGCTGTTGCCACGATGACTGAATCTGGAGCATTATTAACACTGACAGGAGCCGAATTGCTGGCTTGCTGTTGTGCCGAATTTTGTTGGCTTTGCTGAGGCTGTGCCTGAATTGGATTTATACCTATTTCTACCATGATAATTCTCCTTGTGCTTTCTGCGAACTGAGATTTATTAGTTTCTACTAATGAATATACCAGACCCTCACCTTTCTGGAACAAAACCCCTACATCTTCTTCCAATACAACTATACTTCACACTTGTAAAGCATGATTGTTATTTTCTATAAGAATCCCCCATACGTTACATTAGATGAAATAGATACTTTTGTCAAGGTATATTTTTGATTTATTTGGTGCAATCACTATTTTTTATTAACTATTTTTTATTGTTTTTTAGATAACCCTTACAGTTTGCCCCTTTTGTAACTGCCCCCCTTTACGAATAATCGCAAAAATACCACAATAATCATGACCATAATGTTGTAAAAGTTTTTTGGGAACAGGCTTATCAAGAACACCACTTACTGGGTGAACGCATGTAGCACGACAACGTGAAATTTCCTCGATCACTTCGCAAGTAACCTCTCCTATTTGCAATGTCTTGCCGGCCCACTCGCGCTCTTGCCAAGGAAAGCCATCTCCAAAATACAGGTTTCCCCGAAAACGTGCGTGTTCCATATCATGGGCAAAGGTTTCTTTCATCTCTTGAAGTGTCGCTGTATTGATCAAAGAAATATAGGGTGAATTATTGTCGGCGTAATGTTCTGCACCTCTGCTATCTGACTTTTCACAAGCACTGGTGCTTTCATCTGCCCAACCTGCACTATCTAACCACACACACGGCGTTGAAAGAGATAAAAAATTCGCTACCCACACTTCTAGATCAGCCATTGATTCTTTCTGTTCCAGCTGAAAAACGCCCTGATATTCCCCGTCTAAGTAAAGGTTTAGACTTGTATTGTTATGATCAAAAGCCATGGCAACCCGTGCCAGCATGGGCGATGTCATCACACATAACAAGTGCTGCTTTGCAAGCCAGCCCTGCGGTTTTAAGGACGCTTCAGAGGATGCTTTCCAAAAAGCAAAGCGTCTATCAAGGGGTAACCCGCGTGCTTCCTCCACCACAACAGATGATAACCAATCTGGTTGTAAACCCTTTACAGGGTAACGAGCAATCGATTCTACATACATTGTAAACTACCAAATTAAATGGTTATGCCATTGCCTTACGACGTCTCTCTAAGCCTGCTCTAATATCTCTTTTTAGATCGTCAACATCCTCAAGACCAATATGAAAACGAACAAGTGTCGTCGCTCCGCCAGAAGAAGGCTCCGGAAAAGGCATTGCATTCCTAAACGCACGCGCTTTGTCATGGGGGATAATCAAACTCTCAAAACTACCCCAACTTGCACCCATACCAAAAAGTTCCATATGATCAACAAGTGCTGCAAGGCCTTGGCGGTTGCTACCATCAAGCAATACTCCCATCAAGCCACTTGCCCCAGTATAATCCCGCTTCCAAATATCATGACCTGCAAAACTTTCTAGTGCAGGGTACAAAACTTTTACCACGTCCTGCTCTTTTTCTAACCAATGTGCAATCTCCATTGCTGCTTTCTTATGGCGTTGCAAGCGAACAGAAAGCGTTCGTGCACCCCGTAATACCAACCAAGCACTATCAGGAGAAACCGATCCCGGCAATACCCTTTCGACTGCCATCAATTTGTCCATAGCAGCACCATTTTGTACACTCACAACCCCCATCATAACGTCCGCATGGCCACCCAAATACTTACTAGCAGATTGTACCGCCACATCCACCCCATGCTCAAGAGGTCGATAAAAATAACCAGCTGACCACACGTGATCAAGTGCCGTAAAGATACCTTTGCTCTTACAAGCTTTTGCTATCTTTGCAACGTCGGTCATTTCAAAAGTTGAACTACCCGGTGACTCCATAAATACCAACTGAACCTCTGAACTCAGTTGTTCTATCACACTGTCTGCGTCTTGAGGATCAAAATAAACAATGTCTACCCCTCTAGGCCGCAATAGCTTTTCGCAGACTTCCTTTGTTGGCAAATACACATTATCAGCAACCAAAACTGTACGCCCCGAATCACAAAGATGTTGCAACACTAAAATATTCGCGTCCAAACCACTTACAGTTAGCCAAACCGCATCTGCACCCTCATAATCTTTTATCCAATCTTGAAGAGAAAAAGTACTCTGTGTGCCGTACCTACCGTAACGCAACCGTACTTTTTCTTGGGTCTCAAAATCATCAAGAGTCGGGTACAAAACCGTAGACGCCCGCACCACCGGCACATTTATCACCCCACTTGTCATCTTATTATCACGACCCCCATGAGCAAAATGAGTATCCCTTGCGTAACCTTCTCCAGAAAATCCTGTACCGTATCTTGATTTCTTCTCGTCTTTCATCTTTACTCTCCGACAATAAGAGGATAGATTCTTGTTCTATCTTGCAAAAATGCTAAGATAAAGCATTGAACAGCAAAACTCAACGTATGATGTAATGGGGGCTTGGCGGAATTGGTAGACGCGTTGGACTTAAAATCCAATGACCATGGTCGTGCGGGTTCGATTCCCGCAGCCCCCACCACCAACAAGCACCCATAAATCCTGCAAGTTACCTTACGTTTTTAAGTGAGATAAACCCAAAAACTCTCACGCAAACTGAACAAGAGCCTCAACTTCTACAGCAACACCACGTGGCAAACTTGCCACGCCAACAGCGGCTCTTGCGTGATGACCTTTTTCCAAAAAAGTCTCTGCCATCAAATCAGAAGCTCCATTAATCACCTGTGGCTGAGAGGAAAAGTCTGCCATACTTGCAACAAAGCCACCAAGACGAACCACTTGTGTAACTCGCTCTAAATCGCCTGATAACGCCGCAGCTATCTGCGATAAAATATTGATACCACAGAGTCTTGCCGCTTGATAGCCTTCATCAACACTTACATCTTTTCCTAACAAGCCCTGAAAAGTAATGTCTCCACCAACTAAAGGAAGCTGCCCCGAAACATAGATCAGATCACCGCTTATAACCCACGGTACATAGTTTGCCGCAGGCTTGGGTGCTACCGGTATTTCTATTCCCATTGCCGATAATCTTTGTATAACGCTTGTCATTTTATAGTTTCCTTTTCATTAAATTTATTCAAAGCACCTATGTACCTTCTTTTACCAGTCTCTAAAACCAGTCTCCATTCACCCCAGTATCAAAACCTGGGATCGAATAACTCTCTATTTCTTCCTCAAAAGATGGCACAATAATTGGCGGCAATTCACGCTCGATGATAAAGTCTACCCGCTTTTGCGAGCCTCTCTCATTATAAGCAACCAATGTTAAATGAAGTTCCCGCGACATCGAATCTAGCAAACTCACATCAAAAGCTACCGTGCTTCTTTTCAGTTCGCCACCTTCATACTGGAATAAATTACCATACTGCCCCAATACCTCGTAACGCTGGAAGGCAGGATCCTCTAAAATATTTGCAGAAATTGCCCATCTCGGATCTGCTGTGTTCTTGCTATTATCAGTAGCATCAAGAGCCCATTGCAACTGCTGAGAAAAAGGCGTAATAGAAGGCTCTGCCGCATCATCAAAACGCACCCTCAAATCGTTCACTTTCTCAAAGTCATTGCCACCTTTCGACAAAGAAACAATGTCCAGCTTTGTAGAACTCACCAAGCCAAGGTTTTGATTAAAGCCCCAGTACAAGGTTTTTTCATAATCCACGCCTTGAGGAACTTCCGCAGCACTTGAAGGCTTAAAGAACTTGTCACCATTGGTCGTCTCTCTCAATACCTTTAATAGCGAGTTGTCCACACTTGAACGCAAGTTTATCTCCCACTGCCAATCACCAATTCTACCGAATGCAACGTCCTCATCAAACGTTAAAAATAAGCCATAGTCATTACTGCCCTCATCCCGTAAATACGTAGAAACCACGTTCGGTGTTGTTGTGTCGTCAAGGGCATCCTCCAAACTATAATTTACCGCCGTACCAAAATTTAGCTGTAAATCAATAGCATTACCCACACCGTCTTTAATCACGCCATCCTCAATAGAACCTTTAAACGCAATAACAGCATCTGCTTCAAACGCACCTCCTGCCAGAGTAGGTTCGGCAAAGTGTCCCAAACCCTCTCTATCAATGTACATCACCATACCACCAACAACAGACTTTATCAAAATATAGCTTGGTATGTGCAAAACCGATGTACCCGTTTTTGGCAATACTACGTAATGCGAAAGATCAATTACATCCCCTGCTTCAAAAGAAATGTCTTGCAAATCTACCTTGATTACACCGTCTCTTTGTAAAAGAAGGCGATCTTTACCACTACCAAGTAAAACCTCGGTTTCGCCGATACTAGTTGCTGTGGTGGAAAGCTCTTCACTATCTAATTTACGCTCCCAAAGCGAAGAGGAAAGCCATATCTTGTCATCACCAGAGCCCCCGTCAACAATATTTGTTCCGCCTGTAAGTACCAGTTCATCATTCCCACTACCGCCCTCTATTGTGTCTGAACCCAGACCAGACCATATGATATCATTGCTACTACCGCCATAAACCTCATCACTACCATCACCTGTGTAAACAACATCTGCACCTGCACCTGCATAAATAACATTGTTTGCATTAATACCACGGTGATTACCCAAATACGCCGTACCAAAAATATCATCACCCTCAAACAATAAATAATCAAGCGGGGCTACGATACTAAGTGCGGTACCTGGTGCCAATACTTTATCGGCGCCTCCTGTTTTTATTTCATACCCTCCAGGGAAACTTGTCAACTTTATTTCATGGGTACCAAAGGATGTTACATCAACACCTGTTGTGGTTTTGTGGGTTGCCCGTACCAGTAATAGATAATCCTCTTTGATGTACTCTACTGTTGCGACCCTATCAAAAACAATCTTGCCCGCCCTTACCGTGAACAAATCTTTATCAGCGCCCAAAACTTCTAATCCCAAAGCACCAGGACCCAACGTAAAGTTGCCTGTAATCGCTATATTTGGCGTAATTGTCTGAACAGTCAAACGTTCACTACCTAGAGGATTTAACGCGTCAGAAACCAAGTTTACAACCACATAAGCAAACACATCTGGAAGCTTGATATTGGTGCCAAAAGCTGGAACCAATAAATCTGGTTGCAGTTGAGCTACATCTAATATTGCCCCAAGTGCCTCTCCTATCTCCCCCAGCCATAGGCTAATCTCCTGATCAAAAACACCATCGCCATTAATATCAATAAGAATTTCTGTGGGCAATCCAACAGTACCGGGTTCTATCCGTACATAATCTGTTCCAGCAAGCACGGTACCAATGCCGACTAAATCGGTTCCTGTATTGTCCTTGAAAACCAAGTTTTTTAGATCAATGACATCATTTTCCGTAATATCATAACCAATAATTCTATCTGAAGGCCTTATTGCCCCTGTTGAAACTGCTACAATATCGTGTAATGCCGCGTCAGCATTTATATTATTCCATTCGTAGGTATCACTGCCGCGACCACCTATCAAATCATCATTACCTAACCCCCCTCGAAGCCAATCATTACCAGAGCCACCGTATAGCTGATCATTGCCACCAGCTCCAAAGACACTATCATTACCTGCTCCCAAATAGATCGTGTTCGAAAACCCAAACAAACCTTCTAAAGATGCATCCAAATCGCCATGGTTATCATAGAGATTATCATCTCCTCCCCCTGTAAAAATCTGCAAGTTATTTAAATTTATCACACCTGCAGGTCTGCCCAAATCGCCAACTTGATCTGCTTGTTCAGCCTCCGTCAATAGCGTTCCTGACGTATCGATTTCTGGGGAGGTAATAATCGCGTTATTTGGCAGTGCATCATAAGTAACCGTTACGTGACGCGTATCTGCACCATTAACACCTGCCAAGCCTAGTGTCACCGTAAATTTTGTTGCCCCTGCAGCTAACACGCCACCTGATGCCAGCTCGCGAACGATATACTCTGTGCCACCCATATCTTTACTTCGCAAAACAAATCTATCTGTAATGCCATCTCCATCGTCATCAAAAGAAATAATTTCAAATGGATTGTGATCGCCGCCATTGTTCTCAAATTTCATTTGATCTTTTTTGTTTTCTTGACCATCAAACGCCACCACAAGTCCTAAAGGCGTGATGTCTCTGACAAAATTATTATTGTTTGTAAATGCGTAACGGTTAAAACCTTGCAGCTTTACCGTTATTGGAATTTCATCTATCTTTCGACCACTCTCATCTTCCAGCTCATCTCCCCGCGTATCTAGAATACGAATTTTGCTGTTTTTCCCTCCTTCTGTAAGCATAACGTTCAGAGTAAGCCCTTCAAAACGTGCAAAATTACCTGTCGTTTTATAACCACCTCCGTCAACAAGTACCCCGCCTGCCTCTACGAATGTCGATTCCAAGTGAAATTGCAAACCCTGCAATAAATTCACAATATCTGTATTGGTGGCTCCAGCCTTAAACTTAAATTTTATTTCGCTACCCAACACCACCGTATAGAGTGATCCTCCTAAAGTTATCTCCGAATCTTTTGTCGAACTCAAGTCAACCTTTCCACCCCCTATTGTAAGAAGTGATGCAAATGCAAACTTAAAATTATCCGCAAAATCCGAATCACCCGTCACACTCAACGTAAGAACCGCACCGCTAAAATCAGTACCAGATTCTGGATCTAAAAGAGCAATTTGTGCTGTTGAGAATAAACGATTATAAACTCGGGCATCATCACTTACGGTGTTGTTTTTCTGCTCTAACTCAAAGCCATCTACTGGTAAAGCCTTGATCTCTAAACTGGTACTATCATTGCTACCGAGAATCTCGATTTTAATCGATCGCCTATCCCGCGTGCCATAATCATCGACAACTTCATAGGCAATTAAATCTTCTAAACTCTCTCCGCGATCAAGCGCATTCACCAGAGGGTTGCTATCATCAAGTTGATACGTAAAGCTACCTGTAAATTCGTCAATACTATAAGTTCCGTAAGTACTGCGGGCGTTATCAACAGCTACAGGCCTAGGATTAAAACCATTACTATCTATCTTGGTTTCCGTCAAATACCCTTCTTCAATACTTAATGGATTCGATAAAATGCCGTCCGTACCTTCTATCACCTGCAACAAAGCATCGCCAGCTGTTGAAAGCTCCGTATCAAGAAGATCCAAATTGTCGCTTGTCGTATCGCTAACAATAACCTTAATCACATTGCCATCTGCCGCAATTGGTAACGAAAATGGATTCTGTATCAATGTCCGCAGTGTGTAAGTACCAGCACGAGCATTTTCCGTTACCATAATACTGCCTGCTGCTGCATCAAATATAACGCTACCGTCTGTTATTACTATGCCATCTTTTTCTACGTTACCAAGTTGACGATACTGAATTTCATCACCATCTGGATCCTGAACATAAGTACCTGTCAAGAATTTTGCACCAGCCCCACCTTGCAAAAAACGTATAACAATATTGTTATCAACATCTGCCTTAATAATTTCTGGTAAATCATCTGCACCGATAACCGTAGCGTTAAGTATCTGCGTAACCTCGCCACCTGCGACATCAGAGACTTTAATCTCAAAGGTTTCTGTTACCGATTCGCCTTGTTTCAAGCCTTTCACCAAACGTATTCTTGCTAAATTCGTATCATTAAACGGATCAACAATATAACGATAGTTGTCACCACCTAATTTTTCAATATAGCCGTACGTACCTTGTATTCTTGTGATAGATCCAGTTAAACCAGAAAACTCAAAACTTAGACCGACTGCATCAGGATCGTCGATAGTTGCAATGATTTTTGATCTCGAAATATCGACAAAGGTATCGTCATTGGCAAGGTTTACTAACGCGTTGAGCGATTGCTTCACCACTGGTATGTCGTTCACACCATTCACTAGTATTTTAAAGATTTGTTGTGCTATTGGCCGGTTGGCAAGTCCTAACAATTCTAAATCTACAAGGATTTCCTCTGTTGGATCTTCACCTTCTGCTAATGCGTCTGTATCGGGATCAAGATTATCAAGATAATAAGTAATACGATCATTTACAGGAACATCGCCTCTTATAACCTCAATGTAACCATATTTTCCGCCATATTTTCCTTCTGCCGGGCGGTAAGCACCTGCAGGAGTTACTACTGGATAACTGATACCTTTAATGGTGTAAAGCGTCTGATTGCTTTCGGCAACGCTACCAGTACCCGTTAAATCAAGTTCTGCTGGAAACTCCACTGTTCCAGGAGTTGCCACAACCTCTAGTCGCAACAAAAGCTCCTCACCAACAAGAATAGTATTCGGTGCAGAAGTATCACTTGTTGTAAATGTGAATTGATAACTGCCAAGGTCGGCACCTCCAGGACTGAAAGTCAATTCATTTAACGTATTGATACCTCCCACACTACCATCTCTATTCAAGAACAAATAGTTAGCAATCAGCACTCCATCTTTGGTTACACTCTTTATCTGGTAAATTTTTGTAGAATCTGGATCTTGAACATAAGCATTCAAGTCAAACTTGTAAGTTGTATTACTTTGAATGGTAATTTCTGGAACAGGCGATATTACTGCTTTGTCGTTTTCCCCCGAGATTTGTACCTGAATGCTTTGTTCTGTACTATAAGCGTTGGTTTGCGTTGGTAAGACACCATCGCCAATGGTAAAGGTAAAATTCTCGATCAATGAGTCATTGAGGCTAAGTTTTTCTACATCAATGCTATTGGGATCAACAAGGTACTTCGTATCGTAGGAGATCTGACCGTTCACATTTTTTCGGAACACCTGTAGGGTACCGTAGCGTCCTTTTACATTAACAGTTATTGGTCCTACATCATAGGCATCTAAACTTCCAGTCCGCAGATTTATTAGGCGATCCAAGCTTTGTTTATCCCCTGTCTCTACAGAAAGCACGCTCCAGACATAAATGGTATCTTGATCAGGTGAGGTAGATGGATCAACGTCACCATCTGGATCGCTAACGTTTTCGAGCGGATTTACCCGAGGGGACGAGGTACCAATATTTTCACTTACCGTATAAAGATATTCACCTCTAGATATTGGTGCATCATTCACCCCTTTAATAGAAAGAGATACCCAATGCTCGCCAATAAGCCCACCCTTATCCCTGACATGAATAGCGATTGCTTCTGCGTCATCACCTTCTGCAGGCTGATCCTGCTTTAGCTGATCTGTAAGTGGGGCGTCGTAATCAAGAGTATAGGTATAGGTTTGCGTACCACCAACTTTGGTACTAACAACCATTGTGCCGTATTTTCCTTTGTACGTACCCGATACAATATCCAACTTATTGAACTTTTCATCGGTGGGATCATCTGGCTCTACCCGAATACTACTATCTGCTAGAAGTGCGGTGATATCTTCAATACCACCACCTAAAAGCTCGAATGCATCACCTGTTATAATGTGCTTGGTTGTAGGCACAACAGGTGAACTAATGTCGCGAACTTCTTGCGGCGTTAGATCAGAAACCTCTTCGTTGAGAATTGAAAACGGTATTGTTTTTGATGAACCTCTTGAACCCTGCTCGTGGAAAGGCGGTAAGTTTTTGTAAACTGTAAAGGTAAATTCACCCTCGACACTTGCACGGCCATCTGACGCTGTAATAGTAATCTTGTAGATTGTATCATCACCAGAAGAAGACGGCGGGCGATTTATAAAGAATTTACCTGTACTTGCATCAATAGAGAACCAGTTAGAAATATCTACAACCTCGTAATTGATAATTGCTCCCGTTTCGTCAATGCCTTGTTGTGCTGTATAAGAATAGGTAAGGGTATCTTTTTTATCCACATCACTAAAGCTCCCAATCGGCATATCAAATTCATGAACGCTATCTTGAGAAAATCTCAGCTTGTTGAAATCCAAGCCTTTGTAGGTACCTGCCTCAAAGAGAGTCTCATCAAATAAAGGTGCGTCATTGCGACCAACAATATTAACCAAAACCTCGTTAGTAACAGCCCCGCCTTTGCCATCATCAACCTGTACCAAAAATTTATACGTCAGTGCTTCTCCCTCGGATAAACTATCGACGGCACTTGGATTGATTGCGCTATCCTTGCCATGATCAGCAATAAACCGATAACTACCATCTTTTTCTACCATAAGTTCACCAATCCCTTCCTTGGGAATAGAACCCTCAGCTGCCCGTAATTCATCTCTTGTATCCACATCGCGGATATTTTCCATCAATGCCCCAATACCGCCACTGGCAACAGCACTTGCATCGTCGCCTGTATCGGGGGCTGTGAACGCGTCCCCAGGTTCACGAACCGAAATAGAAAGTTCTCCTTGTTTTGTCGGTGCATCATTGGCACCATCAACCTTCAAAACCACGGTTTTCGTAACAAAGGATGATGGCGTTTCGCGATCACCATCAAGACCGTAATCTTCAATATTAATATCGATTTCTTCGTCGGCTCTTTCCCCAAGCGACAAACTATTTACCCTATCAAAAATACTCTGAAGAAACTTATCGTCAACCTTCATCAAGTTTTCGTCTAGATTCTTAAGACGGCTGTCTTTCTCTGATATATTCAGTGCTTTTTCTTTTGCACGCCTGCTTTCTACATCCTTTTCAAGTTGTGCCAAAACTTGCTTTACTCGCACAAGATCCTCAGGGTCACTAATCAAATAGTAGCTATACTTTTGAGAGTTGGGATTCTTGCCACCTGCTCGATTAAGGGTTAAGTCGATATCCTCAATAATCAAATAACCATACTTGCCCCAATAAATCTGCTGGTACAGCTCACCTGCATTTGTTAACATATTACCATCCGCATCCACCATTGGAATGGTCGTGCGAATCTTCATTGCAAATTCTTCAGGGTCAATCACCCCCTCAAGAAACTTGAACGTCTCGCGATCCTCAACAGATCGTTGATCAAAACTGCCGTTTTCTGTTAAATATTCTGCCGTTTCTATTTTTTCATCACTAATGATAGGCGGCTTGTTATAGCTAACAATCAGTTTAAAAGTACTCTTGCCCTCAAGACCACTTTGATCCCTTGCAAAGACCTCAATTTCAAACTCTCTGTAAAGATCACGAGACTTTCCGTAAGCCTCTTCCAATTTAGCTTTATCAATTTTCATCCCATAACGATCAGTGCCCTCTTGTTGATCAGGCTGAGAAAGCCAAGAAAAAACATTACCTGTTGCTTTATCTTGATAGCGATACGTCAAAGTTTTCAAACTGGGTTCTTCTGTGCTGTCCTCGCTCTCCAATCGTCGCAATTCTTCGTACTCAGGATCTCGGAAAATATCTTCAATACCTAGAATTTCACTGTATTTTTCGTCACCCACAATCACCCACTGCACCGGCAACGGATTTTCCTCTGCTGGTGCTTCATTAACATCCTCAACAGTAACTGCAATCTCTTTGCTACTTGAAAGACCATTGGCATCACTTGCTACCAAACGAATGAAATAAGAGTCACCTGGTCGTAGTTCATAATCAGCAGGTTCCTTAAATTCAATAGTCTGCGTCAGCAAATCAAATGTAAACAAATCGCTATTGCGACCCTCAAGACGGTAATAGATTGAATCTCCTAAATCCTGCTCGATTGCTTTTGGAAATTTTAATACAAACGTAGTATTTTCTCGGACATTCACCGTGACCAAAGAACCATCATCAAAAATCCTACCGCCAACGCCAACTATTGTATTCTGATCGTTGAAAGTCTCAAAAACCGGCACCTCATTAACATCCTCAATCATGATTTCGATAGCTTGTAGTCTTGAGAGACTATTGGCAGTTTTCTCTCCTGTCGGCCCTGGATTATCAAACACTTCGACAAATATATTAATAAGTCTTGTCTCTTCAAAATTGAATGAGGAATCCACCTTTAGCCGTAGCTCCCCCGAAGAGGATAGCGTAAATTTTTTGTAATACCCTTGGCTATCTTCAGTAATTTGAAAACCATGCCGCCCATTACCGTCTGCTGGACTATCTGGATCGATCGCTTGAATCTGTGCGACAAGACTACCGACTTCGTTCTCTTTGATAGCATAGGGCCCTTTAAGAAAAATCAAGCCCTGCTCTGGTGCCTGGTTAACGTTCTCAATATCACGAGTTTTCGATGGAATCAGCAAAACGCCCCCAGTATCTAAAACAACTTGAAAATGTGTATCCAAGTCATTATAAACACGGTTACTGGCCAGAAGTTTGTTTTCATCATCAGTAGGCTTGGCAAGAACAATATAAAGGTCCGGATTACCGTCACCATTAATATCAATTTCAATACGACGTTCCCCCCCTCTGTCATTGATTTTTGCGGAAACACCAGCAACACTTAAAAGCCCTTCGATTTTAATTTTATCGTCATAAGAAAAATCAAGGATTGTATCCCTGTTGAGGGCACCTGCCACATCCACAATCGTATCTTTACCAGAACCTGTAATAATTTGATCGCGACCAATCCCTGAAGAGAACTCATCATCACCTTCATCACCGTTGAGAACGTCGTCACCAGCACCGCCTGAGAGCTTATCATTTCCCCTTGTACCATCCATGGTATCATCTTGGGAAGAACCGCTTACAGAAATACCAAGTTTTAGGAAGGTTTTTTCATTAACCGTTGTATCAAAAAGGTTACTTTCTGCGATTTCTTTGCTACCGCCTCTACTACCATCCCGGGATGCTAAGCTATCATCGGTTCTTCCCGCTACTAGAATCTCGATATTTCGAGAAATCCATAGATTTTCCAAATTGGGAACACTCACATTCCCCGTACCCTCAAAGACAATAGCACCTTCACCTGTAATCATGGAAAGCCCTTTGAGTACACCCTCGACCGTACCGTATCCTTGGTCGGTTTCCACGCCAAAACGCAAAATTATCGCGGTTCCAGCCTCAATATGCAGACGATCAAATCCCTTCAGATTCATCGTCCGCAAGTCAACGATATAATTTTTAAGCTCCTCTGTGTCACTAATTTGGAATCGTTTGTAGGTATCGGTCTCTTTGATACTTTCATACTTACGACCAACAAACCTACCCGCCGAGTTGGAAGCTGCAACATCAACAGGAGTTTTGATCCAAAGGATAGCCCGACCATCACCTTGTATCGTGATATTGCTCTGATCTCTTTGTAGATCCCTGATAAACTTTGCCGAAACCAACAAGGTTCCTGCGTGAATATAGATATTTTCTATACTATCAAGAACAACCGACGTTTCACGAAAAGCATCATAGGTAATCCCTGTAAAAGGATCGGTCTTTCCTTTTTCCTCTAGACGGTAAAAGCGGTGCTGACCGAAAAGAAAAAGAGAGTCATGACCAGCATTACCATGGAGAGTATCGCCACTGACAATCGTAGAAAGACGATTGGCGTTGACTGTCGTAAAGATTTCATTTTCATGATAGAACTGATTGAGATAAAGCACCTTTGAGAAATCGGTATCTGTGCCCGCAACATTTTTGAAATCAGCCTCTATATATTGAGCAGTCAAGCTAACCCCAATACCTATAATTTCATCGTCCCCACTACCGTAACTACTGGATAATTTAGAACTTCCGTGATCTCGTGTTAACAATCCACCGATTACAGCGTCTGCCTCAGAAGAACCAAGCGTAACGTCTTCAATTTTTTCAGGGTCGTAAGTGGAATCATAAGTATTAATTTTATCTCTGGTATCAGGTTGTATTGGTGCTACTTTGCCACGATTGAGATCAACCTGAGAGTTGTTACACGCAACAAGAAGGGGAAGTAGACTAACCCCTGCCAATAGCGATCGCCTTTGCTGGTTTTTCGCCCTATTTTTTACACCTACAATGTTTTTTCGATCGATCGCACTGTGTTCTACCAGATTCTCCTCTCCACCCCACCGTTCAGTCAGCCCCCGTTCAATCAATTTTTTCGAAATAACAGAAAAACCACCAAAGCAAAAACCATCATTTATAAAGTGTGAACGCTGTTCTTTTTTCATATTTATCTCTTTTTCTAAAGCACTCTGTAAAAGCATTCTGCTAACAAATAATTTTCTAAAAGACTCGTTTAAAAAATACCAAATGATGAACTCATCATTAGCACTGTTAAAAAACACTACTCAACTTAATAGTTCGTCTTTAAAGATCGTATAACAAGCAATTATTGTTCCAGTTTTATCCCACTCTACCACTATGCACCCTTCAAGAAAACAACATAAAGAATAATTTTACAGATCCATCCATCCAACTCCCCCGAACAGTTGACCTAAAATTTTCCTGTTTTGCCTTTGATAGAGGTACAAAAAAGCATCTGTCAATAGCACAACTCTTGCCAATCGCTTTTGCTCTGCTATACTACGAGTCTAACAAGTTTCACATAAGAGGCTATACTAACCAATTGTGTCAACTCGTATCAAAAACAGAGATTTGCCACCGTGTCCTTGTATTTGGATCCCTTGTAGTCACAGATCGCCCGAGTAAAAATTTTGATAGAGTTCTCCTTATGATTGGTTGCCTATTGTGGTGAATTTTGTTAGAATGCCAACATAGTTGTGTATTTGCTTGTTAGTGGATCGGTATTGTAATCAAGAAGCAACCATCTTAAAAACATGAATGGCAATTACACATAATCATAATGAAAACCTATTGTTCAACTTATGATCATAGGTTGAACTGCTGTAAAAGCAGTATTAACCTGATCATACAGTAACAACTTATACAAAATTTTTGAGTAGTTACTTTCGTTGGCACAAATAGAAATCCATAAACGTTTGAGTTACAGATACACTCAAGGCGTTATCTTTTAAAAGCATAAGAGAAGGTTTGGTAAACGAAACATGACAACAACCAAAATTGCACGAGGCGACATTTTGCGGATTATTGATGCTCTTGCAGCTGAAAGACAGATCGACAAAGAACGCGTATTCTCTGCCGTAGAGGAAGCTGTACAAAAAGCAGGGCACAGTCGCTTTGGCACAGATATGGATATTCGAGCACAGATTAACCGTCGCAATGGCGATATCACGCTTGCCCGCTACAGAACCGTTGTCGAAGAAGTAACCGACCCTATCACCGAAATATCCCTCGAGAATGCTCTTCATGAACAAAAAAGAAACCCAAAAATCGAGGGTGATCTCACCATGGGTAGCGAGCTTATCGAAGATTTGCCTGCCATTGATTTTGATAGGATAGCGGCACTCAATGGACGGCAAATGATCTTCCAACAGATCAAAGAGGCCGAAAGGGAAGAACAGTACCTACATTATAAAAATCTTGTTGGCAAAGTCGTCAACGGCGTTGTAAAACGCGAGGATTACGGCAATATTACGATTGAACTTGATCACCAAAACCACAAAGCCGAAGCCCATATGAGGCGAGAACAGCGGATTCCAAGAGAAGACGTTAAAGAAGATAACGGCTTTGAAAGAACTCGCCATCTAAGAGTGTACATCACTGATGTTATTCGGGATAATCGCAACCCACAAATTCAAGTGTCTCGCACCCATAATTTCTTTTTGGTAGAGCTTTTCCGCCAAGAAGTTCCCGAAATTTACGACAGTACCGTCGAAATTCGAGCCGTGGCTAGAGATCCCGGTAGCCGGGCAAAGATTGCTGTTGTTTCACATGATCCGTCTGTTGATCCTGTTGGCGCTTGTGTTGGTATTAGAGGTATCCGCATTCAGCCTATTGTAGAAGAACTACGCGGTGAAAAAATTGATGTCATCGTTTGGGACGATAATGTTGGTCAGCTTGCTGCTAATGCACTTGCTCCTGCTGAAATCTCACAGGTTTTTGTAGACGAGGAAAAACAACAGCTAGAGGTTGTTGTCGAAGAAAATCAACTCAGTCTTGCCATTGGCAGAAAAGGACAGAACGTCCGCTTAGCATCACAACTCACTGGATGGCATATTGATATTCTTACCGAAGAACAACTGCAAACCCGTAACCAAATTGCCAACAAAGAGCTCTGCGAACAATTTGTTCTTGCCCTTGAGATTAAAGAAATGACCGCACAGCACCTGATTGCAGAAGGATTTGAAACCGTTGAGGATCTTGCCTATGTTGATAGAGCGGACTTGCAAGCTATTGAAGGACTTAGCGAATTGGCAGAAGAACTCCAAAATCGTGCCAATGCGTATTTAGAGCAACAACAGCAGAAAGACTTAGACCAGCTGAAAATTAGCCCCGATCTTCTCAGTTTTGATGAACTCCTCTCGCAAAAACTGTTGATCAAACTCGGCAAAAAAGGAATTCAAACCTTGGATGACTTTGCCGACTGTGATCAGTATGATATTTCAAACTGGTTTGAAAAAGAAATTGACGACGAAACCATCGGTACAATGATTATAAAAGCACGAACTGTCCTTGGCTGGTTTGAAACAGATTCCAATAAAAAGGCTCCTGCCAACGAACCATCAAATAAGGATACACCTGTTGAAAATTCACCAGACGAAAACCCGCTGGCACTTTCATAATTTCAAACGTTTTCTCTTCGTGACAAACCAACCACATCTTCAAAACAAAACCTCCAAAACAAAACCTTTAAGAACATAAACAGCTGAAAAACAAGCACTAGGAACCAATAATGGATATGGAAACAAATCCCGATTCAGATCGTAACACAAAACCTGCAGGTGGCAATCGAACACCAGCAAGGGGAGGGAGTAGAGGTTCCTCTTCCCTGCAGATAAAGGTGAAGTCGAAACCAACTATTCTGGTGAAAAAGAAACGTGGCTCCGCTATACCGCCAAGCGGCAGCATAAGCACGCCTAACGTGACGCCTCCAAGCACCCGAATACCACCTTCCTCTGCCAGCGAGAATTTAGCTAACGCCGCACAAGGCCCTTCACAAGATAATTTACGATCTGAATCCCCAAAAATCGTAAAAGACCAACAGCCAGACCAAGCTGAAAAATTACGCCAAATTGAAGCACAAAAACAAGTGCTTGATGCAAGGCTTGACGAAAACCGTATGACTGCCGAAAAACGATCTGGCGAAATCCATCTAGAAAGCGAACGGCAAAAACGTCTGCAACAACAGCCCGAACTAACAACAGAAACATCAGAGAACCCCCAAAAAAACACCAGTGCTACAGCTTCTCCTACACCAACTGTAACTAGCATTACTTCCTCCACCACAGCAAAGAAAGTAGTAGAGGGGGATCGCTCCAAACGTGATGACAAACGACAACCTACTGGCGTAGAAGAAGAACGTCATTTCTCGGCAAAGGTTGTAAAAGGTGTGCAACCACGAAGACAAAGCAAGCTTACTATCGCCCAAGCACTACGGGAAGAAGCCGACTTAGAAGAGCGTACGCGATCACTTGCCATGCTCAAACGCAAACGGGAAAAAGAACGCTTGAAGAGTCGTCAAGCCCTTGCACATACTGAGAAAATTAGAAGAGAAGTCATTGTTCCTGAAACCATCACAGTAGGTAACCTTGCCAGCAGAATGGCAGAACGAACAAATGATGTGATTAAGGTTCTTTTTAACATGGATGTTATTGCGACATCTAACCACGAGATTGATGCCGATACCGCCGAGCTTGTGGTTGAGGAATTTGGTCACGAATGCCGGCGGGTTGCCGATGCTGATATTGAATCAATCCTTTATGAACTTCCAGAAGTCGCATCAGAAGAACCACTTAGCTCCAGACCGCCAATTGTAACAGTGATGGGTCATGTTGATCATGGCAAGACCAGCCTACTTGATGCTCTACGTAAAACCAATATACAAGCAGGCGAAGCAGGTGGTATCACCCAAGGGATTCGAGCTTACCAAGTAAAAGTAGATAACGAAGATAGGCTGGTTACTTTTATTGATACCCCGGGTCACGAAGCTTTTACTGCTATGCGTGCACGTGGTGCCAATATTACCGATATTGTGATCTTAATTATTGCAGCAGATGCTGGTATCATGCCACAAACCATTGAGGCTATTAATCACGCCAAAGCTGCCAATGTACCCATTGTGGTTGCTATCAATAAAATAGATTTGCCAAACGCGAATATCGAAAGATCCCAAAACCAATTGTTAGAACACGGCGTTGTTCCTGAACATCTTGGGGGCGATGTGCTTTGTGTACCTATTTCAGTAAAATCCGGCGAGGGTATTCAAAACCTATTAACAAGCCTACTTCTACAAGCTGATCTTCTAGAATGTAAAAGCCCCTCTGCTGGCTATGCCAAAGGTGCGGTACTAGAAGCACGTATTGATAAAGGCAAGGGTTGTGTAACCACTGTGCTGGTTACTTCTGGTAGCCTGAAAAAGGGCGATGTCTTTTTGGTTGGCTCTACTTGGGGCAAGGTAAAGAGCATTCAGAATGATCGCGGAAAGGATATTAAACAAGCCTTTCCATCCCAGCCTGTTGAGATTCTTGGAGCAACGACACCGCCGCTTGCTGGCGATTTTTTACAAGTTATGCCTAAAAACCGCGAAGCAAAAGCACAAGAAATTGCGACTTACCGCTTAAACACCGAGAAAGACAAACGTCTAAATAAAGCTGGGCACGTAGAAAGTATCGACGCTTTGTTTGAGAAATTCAAAGAAACCTCAGAGCAGACTCTCACTATTGTGATAAAAGCCGATGTTCAGGGAATGGTTGAGGCTATCAAAGCCAATCTCGAAAATATCGCTTTCGATAATTACAAAGTTCAGATCGTTCATGCAGGTGTTGGTGCTGTCAATGCGTCTGATATTGCGCTTGCTACAACCTCTAAAGCTCTTGTTGTTGCTTTTAATGTAAAGTTACCAGCCGATTGCGAACGAAAAGCACGCCAAGAAGACATCCGTATTCTTCACCATACCATCATTCATCACCTTATTGAGGAAGTCGAACAACTCTTGCATAACCGCCTTGAGCCTGTAATAGAAGAAATTCAACTTGGCAGTGCTGAAGTACGCGAAGTATTCGATATTGGCAAACATGGCATTATCGCAGGTTGTGCTGTTGTCTCAGGAAAAATCATCAATAGCGGTCGCATTGTGGTTTTACGCAATCACGAGGATATTGTATTTGAGGGCTCTTTGAAGAGTTTGCGACGTTTTAGAAACGAGGTCAATTCTGTAGACAGTGGGTATGAGTGCGGGATTGCTTTTGAGGATTTCGACACCTTTGCTATCGGAGATGTTATTCAGTGCCATGGCCCGAAAACCTAATTTTACGCATCCAAAAAATCCAATCGATTTCTCTTTCGATAACGCGCCTCTTCAAAAGTCTAACCGCGTGGCTAGAGTTTCTGAAATTGTTCGCCATACACTGGCAGATATCCTCTTGCGTACCCATTTCCGTCACCCAGGCTTGGCACATAGCCATCTTATTACGGTGTCAGAAGTCAATCTTACGCCCGACTTAAAAACTGCACACATTATGGTGTATCCACTTTTTAACAAAAACGAACCCACAACACTAGAAACAATGCCACCTCAAGTAACAGCTCCTCAAATAACAGTTCAAAAGACAGCCGACAAAAAAATAACACCCAAAAAAACGACAGCCCCAAAAAGCAACAGACTACCAACTGGGCCTCTAGAAACCACGATACAGGCTCTCAACGAGGCAAGTGGTTTTTTACGATCCCTTCTCGCCAAAAAAATGACGCAACGAAGCGTACCCTCTCTCAAGTTTTATATTGATACACGATTTGACAATGCTTCTAATATCAATGCTATTTTAATTGCCGATAAAAATGACACCGAATAACTAAAAAGACCACAAAAACAAATTACCCGACAAATCTTAGTAACCACTGGCAAACGATAGAATTTTACTTTGCAAACCTCTGATCCTTATATGATGTCTGGCTGGTTACTTGTTGACAAGCCCCAAGGGCTTACCTCCGCGACTATCGTTGGTAAATTGCGACACCACTTACAAAAAAAATTACCTCGCCGACAAAAGCAACAAAAAACATTAAAGATTGGTCATGGCGGTACCCTTGATCCTTTTGCAACGGGCCTCTTACCGATTGCCCTTGGTGAGGCTACCAAAACAGTTGCCTATATTATGCACGGTCAAAAACGTTATCGTTTTCAAATTCATTGGGGACAAAAAACAGATACCTTGGATGTAGAAGGAAAAGTACTGGCAACTGATCAAAAACGACCAAAAGAAGCCGATATCCTTGCAATTTTATCGCAATTTACTGGCGAAATTTACCAAATACCACCAGCTTTCTCTGCGATTAAAGTCAATGGCAAACGATCTTATGCGCTTGCTCGTAAAGGAGAAATCACAACGCTACCCTCCAGAACGGTTTACGTCCACTCACTAGCACTTATCGATACGCCTGATAACGATCATGCAAATTTTGATGTAACTTGTAGCAAAGGTACTTACATCCGAACCCTTGCACAAGATATTGCAACCGCCCTTCATTGCTATGGTCATGTTTGCACACTACAACGCCTTACTGTAATGCCTTTTGATATTGCGTCCAGCATCAGCCTTGATAACGCTTTGTTACTTCCCGCCTGCAACTGGCAGACCACAAAAAGCTTTTATCCCCTAGAATACGTCCTCCACCATGCCATGCCCGCTATTCAACTTGATGCCAGTCAAGCTCTACGCTTGCGCAATGGTCTTTCCGTGCCAATTGCCTTGGCACTCAATAACGCAAGCCCCCCTGATATCTCAGTTGACAAGTCCTCGTCTCACGGCTACAATTCTTTCTTTCATTCCCCCGATAAAGATTTTACCGTGTGGTCTCGCGGACAAGCGATTGCCCTCGCTCGGTTAGAACAAGGCATGATCAAATCAAAACGAGCCTTTAACCACAGAAAAAAGCCCCTATTCATGAAAGGAACAGTATGACAACGGCAACCCCAAAAAGTGAAATTATCAGCAAATACAAGCAGGGCGAAAATGACACCGGATCTCCCGAGGTCCAAGTCGCTATATTAACAGATAGTATCCTAGTACTTACTGATCACCTTAAAATGCATAAAAAAGATTTTCACTCAAGAAGAGGACTCTTGCTCAAAGTTGGCAAGAGACGTTCTCTCTTAGATTATCTAAAAGACAAATCGCAACCTCGCTACCAAAAGCTTATCGCTGATCTTGGGTTACGACGCTAGTTTCTTTATGGAGTTCTTCTGTGGTTGCCTCTAATCCACGCAAAGCAAAAACCAAAGCTTGGTGGATCAAACACAACAAAGATCCTTATGTGCTAGAAGCGCGAAAAAGCGGTCTTCGTTCTCGTGCAAGTTTTAAACTATTAGAAATTCAAGAACGCTTTCAACTAGTTCAACCTGATGATGTTGTGCTGGATCTTGGGTGTGCTCCTGGCGGATGGTCTACTTTACTTACCGATATGGTAAAAAAAAACGGCTTGGTTGTTGGCATTGATAGACTTGTCATGCTGCCTATCTCTGGTGTGGAACAGATTGTAAGTGATATCACTAGCCCCGATATTTTTGATAAAATTCAAGCAATTATCGGTGACGACGAGGTTAACGGTATCTTCAGTGATATTGCTCCTGATATGACGGGTCACAAAAAGGTCGACCGCTTACGAATGGAGCAAACCATTGAAGACACATGGCTCATCATCCAAGATCTACTCAAAAATGAAGGCTATTTTGTTATGAAAATTCGAGATGGGGCATTTGATAACAACATCAAACAACAAATGAAAAAGTCCACTCTATCCCTGCGTGTATTCAAGCCAGAAGCTTCTCGCAACTCTTCTTCAGAGATTTACCTAATCGGCACTGGTTTTCAAACTTCCTCTTGAGAAGAAGCATACTTCTTCTCTATTTGCCTTTAACTGTTATTTGCCCTAGTGATATTGCCTTGAAGTTTTTTGCAAATTTTTTGTCTTCTGTCAAAGCATTGTAAATCACTCCGCTTACGGCAACTTTCATCGGCTCTGATTTCTGTTCCATACAGCTTTCCCTATTCACCGTATCTCCCCATAGGTCATAGACAAATTTACCACGGCCAATAATCCCTGCGATTTACCCCCTACGATTACTTCTCCAGAATGGATGCCCACCCGCAGTAACCACCCGTCTTTTTGGTGAAGTAAGTCAGATTCCAATGCGTCAATCATTGCAAAACCAACTTTTAACGACCACATCGCGTACCCATTAAGGCTAGAGGGCACTCCCAAAACAGCCATATAACCGTCACCTATGGTCTTTATTTCGCCTCAGTAAGCTTTTACAGTCTGGTCAAAATTTTGCACCAAACTATCCAGGGCATGCACAATTTCTTCAACTTTCTTATCGCTCCAAGATGTAAATCCTTTCAAGTCCGCAAAAAAAACACTTACCTCTTCCTGAGTATCAGCAAGAAGTGTATGTTTATCCAACTTCAATCGCTCTGCCACCTTTTCCAGCATCACGTTACACAACAAATCATCGGTAAGTACCCGTAAAAACAACCGATAATCTTACACTCGCAATACTCACAATAATCAGCATTGCCGCAATAATAAGGTGGCTTTTTTCCTCCCACGCAAACAAGGAAAAAAGAATGTTCACCAAGATCAATACGTAAAAATACCTATGTCTGTTTGGAACCTGTCAGTAGCGTAATCACATTCAAACAAGCTATCAGTGATAGAAAAACAATGCAACGCAACCACAAAAAAAGCAACGCCACAAGTGCTATCAACTCGTCTCGACACATCAGGGTAGGGATACAAAAACCGTCCGCTATCGAAAAGGTGGATGTCAGCACAACCAAAAGGGTAACACCTATCGAAAAGGGTTGGTATCATGCAATATGTTCTGCAAATAAACCTGCCAGCAGCTTTTGCGACTGCTTTTTTGTTATCGTATGTCGCTCTGCTTAACGCTTCCTTTAACAAATTTTTTGCACTCGGTTATTCCAAACAGGGGTGGTTCAAAAAATACGCTAACGAGGAAGGGTTAACCAGTGATTCTAGATTTACCGCATTTTTCCCGTTGATCACATCGCTAATTGCCATTTCGCTAATTTTACCAGAACGCGTGCGAGGAATATCAGAAACCAAACCAATCGCCGATGGAACATGGCGTGGGCTGGCTTTTTCTTTCACGAAACTAGCGATTTTTTGTTTTTTTTCATCATTTAAATCGTAGCCTTCCTTCAGAACTACAAAAACCACGATTTTTTCATCATTCCCGATTTTTTTCCCTACTGCGACACTCTCTGAAACACCCTCGACCATATCAACAAGTCTTGTAATCTCGGCACTACCAATGCGAACACCACTGGGATTAAGAGTTGTATCGGAACGACCGTGAATTACATAACCCTCTCCTGTAATATGAGTTATATAGTCGCCATGATACCAAACGTTTGGATAGGTACTGTAATAAGTCGCATAATAACGGCTACCATCGTCATCTTTCCAAAATCCAAGTGGCTGGCTGGGAAAAGGCGTACGACAAACCAACTCACCTTTACTATTCTCGCAAAAAACGCCGTTGTCACAAACCACCACATCCATGCCAAATGCTGGCATTTGTAATTGTCCTTCTTGAACATTGAGCGTTGGTGAGCCTAGCAAAAAGCAACCCATGATATCTGTGCCACCCGATATAGATGCCAAATGAACATCCCGCTTTATGTGCTTATACACATAACGAAAACCTTCTGGTGACAACGATGAGCCTGTTGACGTAATTAGTCGTAAATTACGCAAATCGTGTACCGAAGCATCATAATCTATCTGCATAAGGCTATGAAGATAGCGGGCACTTGTACCAAATAAAGAGAGTTTCTCTTCTGCTGCTATTTGTAACAATATACCAGGGTTATTCCGCGGCATCGGATTGCCATCATAAAGCACCAGCTTTGCCCCCACTCCTAAGCAACCGACCAACCAGTTCCACATCATCCAGCCACAAGTTGTGAAATAGGTTACTGCATCTCCCTTTTTGATGTCACAATGTAGGATATGTTCTTTTTGCAAATTAATAGTAACACCACCTGCTCTGTGAACAATACATTTTGGAACGCCTGTTGTCCCGCTTGAAAACGCAATCAAGAGCGGATGATCAAACGGTAAATCAACAAACTTTAGCTGCGCCACTTTTTTATCAACTTCTACCATGTAACTGATATTTTTTTGTAGTCCTGCAAATATATCTAGCGATGGTGCTTCCTCTAAAAACCCTGTTATCACAACATTTTGGATGCTTGGTAACTTTTCTAACATTTTTTTGATTTTTGATCTGCAGTCGTGGTTTTTACCACCGTAATGATACCCTTCTACACAAAAGAATACTTTGGGTAAGATTTGCCCAAAGCGATCGCAAGCTGCATCCACACCAAAATCAGGCGAACAAGAAGACCAAATTGCCCCAATGGATGCCGTTGCCAAAAAAGCAACAATTGTCTCTGGGCAGTTTGGCATTAAAGCTGCCACTCTATCGCCAATACCAACGCCCTTGCTCTGAAGAAAGGAAGCCACCGACGCAATTTTGCTTTTTAAAACAGTGCCAGTAAGTTCACGCCTTGTGCCGTTCTCCCCCCGAAAAATTAGAACAACTTCGTTATCTTCGACTTTACGCAATAAAATTTCTGCTGCATTCAACATTTCATTCGGAAAAAAACGCGCAAACATCATCGCATTTTCAATATTGGTTGTTGCCCCCTTCTCAAGGGTTTCCAAAATCGGTTCTGTCTCTGGAATCGTGCGTCCTAACTGATAAGTGTTGTAAAATGTTCGCCAAAAATCTTCTACGTTTTCACAAGACCAACGATGCAAATCCCAAACCCCCTCTAGGGCAAGACCATGCTCTGCATTAACCTGTTCCAAAAAGGATGTCACATTCGCGTTCGCAACAACATCCGCACTTGGAGTATATAGTTCTTTCGTCATTGTTATTTATACTCGCTTGTTAACACTTTTAAACCGCCTCACAAATTACATCAATCGCGCCAACGTTCTCAACCGTTGGTGAAATTTTGTAAGACTCACCATTGATAATTTTTTGTATCGTACCTCGCAGAATTTTACCAGAACGTGTCTTAGGCAATTGATCAACAATAAAAATTTTCTTTAGAGCCGTTACCAACACCTCTTCCTTAGAATCAACAATCCGCGAAGAAAGCTCTGCTGCTGCAAAACCTCCAAAAACCACAGAGTGAATCGCTCCTATCCTTGCACAGCCAAGCATTGCATAGATAATTTCTGGAATCATCGGCATATAGATAACAACCCTATCTCCTTTTTTAACGCCTAAGCGTTCTAACATACCTGCTGTTTTTGCTACTCTATCTTGCAACATCTGATAGGAAACTTGCTCTTTTTCTCCTGTCATCGAACTGTCATAAATAAGTGCTGTGGCCGTACCTCTGCCCGCGTCAACGTGTCTATCAACAGCATTATAACAAATATTGCACTCGCCTCCTCGAAACCAAACGTCATGCGGAGATTCACTCACATCAAGAACTTTATTCCACTTTTTGTACCAATATAATTTTTCTGCTGCTTTCTCCCAAAAAGCTTCCATACTTTGCCCTACTGCATCAACAGCATCTTGATAATTATTATAACGAACCATCTTGCTTGCCCTTTTGTCTATCTTTTGCTATCTTCCTCCATACACTTTCCTCAAGCTATGCTGTAATTTGAAAATTGTGTGGTATGCTAAGCATATCAACAAAATGTGTACAATAAAAATAATGGCCTTAAAATTTCTTTAGCGCCCTTACAAGATTCTCCTCAAAACCCTCATGCTATGAAAGTCGCCTTCGGCTTTTTCACAACCATCCTTTTCAAACAAACGCCATTTTCAAAGTATCATAATGGAACATTCTAACCCATTGAAATCACCATGGCAACCCAGCTCTTGGCGAGAAAAACCCGCAAAGCAATTGCCATCTTATCAGGATGAAGCACTCCTTACAAAAGTTTGCAAAAATATCACACGCTTGCCGCCACTCGTTTTTGGTGGCGAAGCGGAAAGACTCCGTAAAAACTTTGCGCTAGCTGCACAAGGAAAAGCCTTTATTTTACAAGGTGGTGATTGTGCAGAGAGTTTTCTTGATCTCAATGCCAATTACATTCGCGATACTTTTAAAGTACTGATGCAAATGGCGGTTGTGTTAACTTTTGCAGGCGGCGTCCCCGTTGTGAAAATCGGTCGCATGGCTGGCCAGTATGCCAAGCCTCGTTCGAGTGACTACGAAACCCTTGATGGTCAACAGATACTCAGCTACAAAGGCGATAATATCAACGACATTTCACCTGATAACAGAGAACCTGACCCTCTCAGAATGTTGGATGGTTATCATCATGCCTCTGCTTCTCTTAATCTTTTGCGCGCTTTTGCCGAAGGTGGCTTTGCTGATCTTTCGTTGGTTCACCGTTGGATGCTTGATTTTGTGAAAGATAGCCCTGAAAAAGAAAAGTTTGAAGATATTGCATTGCGTATTAGCGATTCTATGCGTTTTATGAATGCTTGCGGCATTAATAGCGAAGTCACTTCTCGTTTGCGCCGTACAGATTTCTTCACTTCTCATGAAGCCTTGTTACTACCTTTTGAAGAAGCCATGACAAGAAGAGATAGTATTACCCAAAAATGGTTTGATTGCTCTGCTCATATGTTATGGATTGGTGACAGAACCCGTGAGACCGATGGTGCTCATGTTGAGTTTTGCCGTGGTATTGCAAACCCGATTGGGGTGAAGTGCGGTCCCACAACCAGTGGTGATGATCTTGTTCGTCTTTTGGATGTGCTGGATCCAGATCATGAACCTGGTCGCTTGATGATCATTGTTCGTATGGGCCACGATAAGATTGCCGCTCACTTACCTGATATTATCAGAACCTTACAAAACCAAGGTCGGGCAGATGAAGTTGTGTGGTCTTGCGATCCCATGCACGGCAATACTGTAAAAACAGACCATCACTATAAAACCAGACGCTTTACAGACATCAGCAGCGAAATTGAGCAGTTCTTTAATATCCATGCAGATCTTGGCACCCACGCTGGTGGTATCCATCTTGAGCTAACTGGTCAAGATGTTACCGAATGCTCTGGAGGTGCACAAAACATTTTAGACGCTGATTTAAAAAATCGTTATCACACCCACTGTGATCCTCGCTTAAATGCTCAACAATCCCTAGAAGTAGCTTTTGGCGTTGCAGAGTATATTCGCAGGCAACAACAAAGAGTATAGAAAGCGAAGCAAAAGTTTCCAAATACCTTGCTGCTTACGCCCTAGTCTATTAAGAGGTTTACAATATGTCTTCTGCCCCTTCTAATTTTTCTCAAAATGCTTCCAACACTAATTTGCCCATTGATTCTGTAGCCTCTTGGACAGATAGTTACTTTCGTAACACCATGCAGATTGTCAAAACTCAAGGGGACGCCAGAGTACGCTACGCTTATTTTATGAAACAACCTGTGCGTTATTGTCCTCGGCTTGCGTTGAATTTTCTAAAAAACGCTATTGGAGATAAAATCGCGTCGACAGATACTGTCATTGAAGAGGTCTTTAAAGAAGGCGAATGGGTTGGTGCAGGTGAGCCAATGTTATTTATTACGGGTTCTTTTCATCTTCTTGTTATGTTGGAAACGCGGTTTTTACAAATGCTTGGTCCTGCCTGTGTTGCAGCAGAGAACGCCTACAACATGTGTGTAACCTTACCACAGACAGCTTTTCTAGCGATGGAGGCTCGTCACTGCGTTGGCAACGAGATGGTATCTTTGATGAATTATGGTGCCTCTGTTGGTAGCAAGCTTGCTAAGGAATCTCATCATAAGGCACGGGGCTTTATTGGCAGTGCTACCGAGGCTACCTCCCACTTTTTTGGTAACGATCGTGGCTACGGCACCATGCCTCATGCCTTGGTAGGATACGCAGGTTCCACCCTCAGAGCAGCAGAAATGTTTCATGAGACTTTCCCCCACGAGCCATTAACCGTTTTGGTTGATTACTTTGGCAAGGAATACACCGATGCACTTGAAGTTTGCAAGCGTTTCCCTGGTTTGGCAGAAAACGGCCTACTTTCCTTCCGCATTGATACCGCCAAAGGTCGATTTTGCGAAGGTATTGATCGCACCGAAAGTTACGCCCTTCTCGAAAAATATTGCCCTGACGTTATTCACGCCTACCGAAGCGAAAAAGAACTCGATCATCTGGTTGGTACGGGTGTCTCTGCAGCAGCTGTTTGGAAAATGCGACAAGTTCTTGATAGCTATCACTTTACCAAGGTTCGCATTATTGCCTCAGGAGGCTTTGATCCTATCAAATGCAGGTGTTTTGCCCTTGCCAAAGCTCCCATCGATGTTATCGGCACAGGAAGTTATCTACCAGAAAGATGGTCTGAAACCCATGCCACTGCCGATATCATTTCCTACAACGATAATTTTCAAGTAAAAACTGGTCGTGAATACCTGATAAAAATCTATCAAAAATTTAAAGAGACTTGAAATACAGTTTTAAACTACTAAATCTAGCTAAGCTTTCTCTTTTGAGAGTTCAAAAAATTTAGAAACAAAAAAATATCTTTATGATAGCAAAACCGAACACACCATTCCTATAAAGTTGAGTACAAACATGACAAATACGAACAAGACCAAAGCTTCATCTGAACAGAAAGCTTCATCTGAACAGCTGGGCACACACCACTCGTTCTCTGCCGAGGTTGATAGAGTTCTCGAAATTGTCACCCATGCACTCTACAAGCACCGTGATATTTTTCTACGAGAATTGCTCTCTAATTCAGCCGATGCCTACGACAAACGTCGTTTTTCAGGTCTTACATCACCAGAACTGCTTGCCAATCAGCCAGAAGAATCCACCATCTTCATCAAAGCTGATAAGGACAAAAAAACCCTCACCATTACAGATGAAGGCATCGGTATGTCTTTAAAAGAAATGCAAGAAAACCTTGGCACCATTGCCCGCTCTGGCACCAAGAAGTTTCTTGAAACTGCCCAAAAACAAGGGGATTCCAAAAAAGATCAACCTGAAAAAACAGATCTTCCGCAACTGATTGGTCAATTTGGTATGGGCTTTTATGCCTCCTTTATGGTGGCAGATAGGGTGGAGGTTATCTCTCGAAAAGCTGGCACAGCAACCGCTGCAAATTGGCAAAGTGACGGCAGAAGCGGCTACAGTATCGAAGCTATCAATAAAACCGGTGCAACTGAAGTGGCCATTGGCACCAGTGTAACCTTGTTTTTAAAAGAGGACGCTCTCGACTTTTGTGATTCAGAAACCATCCGTAAAACCGTACATACTTATGCTCGCCACATTGGTTTAAAAATTATTCTCATCAGCAACGATCAAGAAGAGCAGGTCTTACAAGAAGGCGACGCCCTATGGCGGCGTTCACCAAGTGAAATCAAAAAAGAAGATCTTGACGATTTTTACCGTGCCAACATCGAACCCTTTGGTTCACCTTGGGCCTCCATTCACAAAACTTTAGAAGGTTTACGGCGTTACACAATGATGCTGTTTATTCCCTCTCAAAGACCGTTTGATCTGTTCTCTCAAGAATTTAAAAGCGGTATTAAACTCTATGTACAAAGGGTATTTATCACCGAAGAACTCGAGGGAGTTCTACCAGGCTACTTGCGTTTTGTTCGTGGGATTATCGAAACTGACGATATGCCTCTCAATGTTAGCCGGGAAACTGTCCAAGATTCCCCCGTCATTGCAATAATGAAAAAGAGCGTAACCACACAGGTTCTTAATCTGCTCCGTAAAAAAAGTGAAAAAGATTCCGAGGCATACCAACAGTTTTGGCAAACCTTTGGACCCGTGCTTAAAGAAGGTCTCTACGCCCATGATGGCGACCATGATACTTTGTTTCAACTTGCCCGTTTTCGCTCTACAAAAGATCCAGAACAATGGATATCACTCAGCCAATATATTGAGCGAATGGCAGAATCACAAAATGCCATCTACACCATCACAGCCGAAACTACCGAACAGGCCCTTGCTTCTCCTCAACTAGAGGGCTACATCCAAAAAGGCTGGGAAGTTCTCTTACTTACCGATCCTATTGATAGTTTTTGGGTAGCTAGTCGCTCAAACTTTCAAGATAAAAACTTCGTCTCTGTTACCAGTGCAGATGCTTCCCCCGAGGATACCCCAACAAATACAGCTGATAACAAAGAAACCCAAGAGAAAGACAGCCAAACCAAAGCTGTTGAGGACGATTTCCAAAACTTATGCAAAAGTATGCACAGTTTTCTAGAAAGCAATGTTGCCGAAGTTCGCTTATCCCACCGATTGACCAAAAGCCCAGTCTGCTTGGTTGCCCTAGGGCAAGGTCTTGACGTTCATATGGAACGTCTAATGAAGGCTCAAGGGAATGAAGCGTTCAAACAAAGCCCGCGACACATCCTAGAAATTAATCCAAAGCATGAACTTATCAAAGCTCTTAAAATAAAATTAGAAAACGATACCTCAGAAGACAGCGCCAAAATTGGCGACATTACTCGTATTTTATTTGAACAAGCTCGCTTACTTGCAGGTGAAAACATCGAAAAACCCACACAATTTGTGGATGCTATCAATAGCGTACTAGAACGTACTATCTAAAGTTTTTTTACGTATATTTTTCTACTTCTGGTCCGTTAACGTTTTTGAAACAATAAGAGCATGGTTCTTTTTACCCGCTTGTAGTCGCACCATGCCATCGATAAAATCATCTCTACCAACAAGGTAACCTTGATCCATTATTTTGGTTTGATGAATTCGTACCCCGCCCTGATCAATCAAGCGTCTTGCTTCACTTTTGCTTTTGCTCCAGCCCAAATCCTGTAGAACTTCAACAATCAGCAACCCTTGCTCGATTTCTTGTGGACTTTTTAATAAGCGCGGTAGTGCGTCCAGCACACCTTGTTCTGTACCGAATACCCCTTGAGCGGTTTTGCCCGCCTGCTTTGATGCCATCTCACCACGACAGAGCGTCGTCGCTTCGTTTGCAAGTACTATTTTTGCCTCGTTTAACTCACTACCATCAAGTTGCTCATAACGTGCAATCTCGTCAATCGGTAATTCTGTAAACAAACGTAAAAAACGCCCAACGTCTTTATCTGCCGTATTGCGCCAATACTGCCAGTAATCATAACTAGATAACCGCTGTTCTGTAAGCCATACAGCCCCTTTTGCAGTCTTGCCCATTTTGCTACCGTCTGCATTGGTCATAAGGGGCGCGGTAATCGCAAACAACTGCTTACCAGAAGTCCTTCTGGTAAGCTCTATCCCGTTTATAATGTTTCCCCACTGATCAGAACCACCCATTTGCACTTCGCAACTTTCGGTGCGAGATAACACCATAAAGTCATAGGCCTGCAAAACCATATAGTTGAATTCTAATAGCGACAAATGCTGTTCTCTATCAACGCGCAGTTTGACTGAATCAAAACTCAGCATTCTTGAAATCGAAAAATGAATCCCGATCTCGCGCATGAATGATAAAAAATTCAAATCACAAAGCCAATCAGCGTTGTTACGGAAACAACCCTGCTCTTGGTCTGTATCAAAGGTTAAGAACTGCTCAAAAATAGCACGTTGCCCTAAAAGATTGGCTTGGATTGTTTCGGTATCCAAAATTTGCCGCGTGGCGTCACGCCCACTCGGGTCGCCCACCATAGTCGTACCACCCCCCATTAGCACAATCACCCGATGACCAAGTTTTTGCCACCACCGTAACATCATGATCGGCAAGAGACTTCCCACATGCAAAGATGGAGCCGTGGCATCAAAGCCAATATAAGCTGTAAGTTTTTCTTTATAAAGTTTGCTATCCAACAATTCTGGATCACTGATATCTTGTAAGAACCCGCGTTCGCTAAAGCACCTTAATAAGCTACTCTTGTATTGCAATTTTAATTACCTTCTCTCCATAGAACTCACACCAAAATGGTGGATACCACCCAATATCACATCCCATATACCTTGTACTTCCTTTTTTGTCATCTGCCAGTAGGGATGATCTTTTGCAAACAAACCAGCGTTTTCTTTTGATGTGCCTTTTTGATCGCCATCATAACTAGATGATATCATCCCGCCAAGCACGCTACCACCAAGTGTTCCCGCCCCTAAAACATCACCTGGTGTATAGGTACCACACTCCACCCGCAAAGCAATCAGCCGATCCTGCTCGACAAACACAGCAGGACCAACCGCTGCATGCTTGCCATACAGCCCGTAGAACTCGTAAAGGCTCTCTGGTTGCAGCCGGCGAAACCATTTTTTTAAAACGCCGTGATTAGGGCCATCAGGATCACAACAAGACCACAAATCGATTTTTCCAAATGTTTGAAAACTTGGTCTAATATCCAAGCTAACCACTACTTGTGCCTGTACAAGAAACTGATGATAAATTTCTTTGAGTACCCTTTCCTCCCAAGCTGCCCCGCCAAGCGGTCTTACTCTACCGGTGAAAAGATCTCGTTGCCGTTTTTCATGGTGAAGACCATCTTTGGCAAAGCGGGCTTCTACGTTCTGTAAAACAGGATTTTGCCAACGTTTTTGGGTCTCTTTTTGCGGTAGAAAATGCGGCGGCCAAACAGCACCGTCAGGGTTTACAGCATTTACCAACAACAAGGAAAAATCATTCGGCAAGTCCGAAATAGACAACAGCAAGTCACTATAAAGATGACTAACAAAAATGCCCTCTATTCCTGAAGCTCCCGAGCATAAAACCAAGCATCTGCCAGCCTTACGTTCGCCAATTCGCATTACTTGAGCTTGTAGTTTTTTACCAGCTTCCGATTCACCCGCAATCGAGGCAACGCCGTATTGCTTACTTGCACATACTTCAAGGAGTCTCTCTTGTGCAAGAAGTCTTTCCTTCTCAATCATAGACTCGCTTAGTCCGTAATCATGTATTGATGGTTGATGTAGCACAGAACTTCCTAACTTACTCAATTCCTCAAAACCAATTCCTCAAATTTAGGAAATATTGCCCAAACCGCCCGAGCTAACAGAACCACCACTTTTGAGTGATTTTGAAACAGGGTTGCCGCTGCCGTCTGCACACTCAGCTCTAGTCTCACTGCCGCATATTTTGCAAGAGCCTTTCTCTTGCCAAACACCACCACAACTACCCTCTATCCGCTTACCCGTTAAAACCACACCACAAGCCATCATCATCACAACTAGTAACAACACCAAAAAAGTTATTAAATATTCCATGTAACCATTCTTATTCATAGGTGTGTGTGTTTCTGCTCAAAAGCTACCTTACTCTAACCACCTACCTTATAGCAATAGCCCTATATCAATACTTGACAGTTCGTCTAGGAATTCCTACATTGAGTTTCCGTTGATCTCGCGTGATTTTCATTGCTGATTTTCGCCCTTTATTTATTCATCCCTATTTTCGAAAGAAAAAGCTCATGGCAAAACCAACCGTTGTTCCCATTAGGCTTGTAAGTACAGCAGATACAGGGTTCTTTTACGTTACCACAAAGAATCCTCGCAACATGACCGAAAAACTAGAAAAACGCAAGTACGATCCCAAAGTTCGTAAGCACGTATTGTTTCGAGAATCCAAAATAAAGTAACGAACTTTGAAAAAACCTTGCAAACAGGTTGTTTAAAATCCGCATTCGGGTTAAAGCCGTGTTTACTTGAAACAATGATGTGCGTTTCTACTTTACTGTTGACGCCTTTTTTCAATGCCTTGTTCTTTTTTCAATGACTTGTCACTGTAGTAAAATATGTCCATAAAAATCGGTACAAGAGGCTCTCCGTTGGCCCTGCTGCAAGCAGAACGAGTTGCTACTGCCCTTCGTGTTGCCGGTTTACATAGCGAGATTTGTCCCCATACCACAACAGCAGATCGTTTTCTTGAAAAACCACTTCGCCACATAGGGGGTAAGGCCTTGTTTTCTCGGGAACTTGACCTTGCTTTGCTTGCAGGTGTTGTTGATATTTGCGTTCATTCTCTTAAAGATCTTGAAACAGAACTCCATGAAGATATCGAGATTATCGCAACTCTCCAGCGTGACGACCCTAGCGATATGTTTGTTTTGGCAGAGAATTTGACAGGAGATTTAGCAGAAAGTCTGCCCGCTCCTTTAAACCCTTGGCCCTTTTTACCCTCTGGAGCAGTTGTTGCAACCTGTGCTCCCAGAAGGCAAGCCTTTTTACTCAACAGACGCCCTGATCTAAACGTTGTATCCATACGCGGTAACATTGAACGCCGACTTACCATTATGCAACAACAGCATTATCACGCCATTGTGCTTTCTTCAGCAGCTTTTGTGCGATCAACACGCTCAATGGAAAAAACAAAACTCATCGAACACGATAAAATGTTACCTGCATCCACACAAGGCGTTATTGCAGTAGTTGCAAAAAAACAGGGTTCAACAACCGTTCAACAGGCTCTTCAAGACGTTCACGACGACACCACTTTCCTAACCTCTCAGATAGAGCGAAGCGTTCTGTACACACTTGGTTGTAATTGCCACAGCCCAGTTGCCGCTTTTGCCAAAGTATTGCCGTCCAACCAGATACTTGTAAAGGCTAGCATCCTATCCCTCGACGGCCACGCTATCTACAACACAAGCGATACCTTTTTACCACCTCATGATCCTGCCAGTATTGGCAAAAAAGTAGGTACAAAATTATTGAAAAATCTTCCTATTGTCTTTGTACAATCTCTCAAACTGCAACCTAACTGCTAGTTTTTTTCCATTTTTCTCAACGATTGTCTACTATGTCTTCTACTCCCCTCATTCTTATCACTCGCCCTCGCATTGAAGCTTTAAAATTTAGTAAAAGTTTACAGGAAAAAGGCTATAATACCCTGCAATTTCCCCTCATTCGTATTTCCCCCCTCCAACAAAAACGAGAAAATCTTCACCTTCCTTCACAAATTCAAGGTTGGCTATTTTCTTCTGCAAACGGCGTATTACACTGTCTGCGTGCCTTTGCTTATGAACCTTTGTTTTTCCATATTTGGCGACATCAACCAGCCCTTGCCATTGGCAAAGCAACCGCTGAAATACTCTCTCAAAAAGGCTTTTCTAATATCATAATTGCCGATAACGTCAACAGCGATGGCCTCTACCAACTTGCCCTCCAACAGTTTTCTATCGAACGAGGCACCGTTCTCCACCCAGGTGGTACCGTTCTCTCAAGCAACATCACAGAAAAACTCCAAGAACAAGGATACGATGCCAGAAAGTTACCCCTTTACCAAACCACACCTGCCGTCAATTTTGCCCCTCATATTCTAGAATCCTTCCGCAATGGTATCATCACTCACGTCACTTTATTTTCTACCAAAACGGCACAGATTTTTTCCGACCTTGCACAAAAAACCGATCTCAATCTTTCTACTTGCACCTGCTTGTGTATTTCTCAAGCCGTTGCCGGCACCGTTGATACCCTTCCGTGGCAGGTTATCAAAGTTGCAAAACAGCCCTCTAGCGAAGATATTACGGGACTACTTCCACCTCTCCACACTTAAAGAACGTTTGAAGCAGATCACAAAGTTTGAAAACTTACAAGCTTTTACCCTACCTGCTTCTAGATCATTTTTTGGATTTCTCTGCACCTATGTTATACTGCACCAGCCAAACTTTGATCCTTTTAACCCTACAACATTGGTGCTACCATGGCTTCTCCAAAAAAGAACAAGCAGACCTCCACTAAAAAAGAAGCAATTCCAACAGATGTATCCAATTCCTCAGAAGGGCAACGCCCGCCACATCAATCCACCGAAAAGACATCCACAGAAAGGACATCCACAGAAAGGACATCCATGGGGCGTAATCTCGGAATAAAAATATTCATAACACTCTTCATCATACTCGCCCTGATTGTTGCAAGTTACTTTGTTTTTCCCAATCAAGCACAAACACTCCTAAAACCTATCTTTAAAAGTGTGATCAACCTAACAACCTATTCAGAAGAAATCGAAACTCTAAAAAAGCAACTGCAAGCACTACAGCAAGCTAGAAAAGAGACTGCGCAAAATTATCAAGAACGCTATGACGCTCTCCAAATCCAGCTACAAGCCTATAATAAAAAAACCACCACAGTAGATGCCAAAAACCTCCAAACTATTTTGGAAAACCAGCAAAAAAATAGCCTGCTACTCCTACATATCAGTGCCCAAACGCTCCAAAATGCCATCTACCAAGGGTTGCCCTATCGCGTTCATCTTACAACCTTTACATCCTTTGCAAGCCTTTACTCGCCCTCTCTTCTCGAATCATTAAAACCCCTTGTTAACCACCAAGAAAACGGCGTATTTGCAACCTCAACCCTTTTATCATCCTTTACTGATATCGCATGCACTAATCTCAAAACAGTTTTTCATGATACGCCGCCCTCATTGCCTGCAAAGAAAGAAGCCGAAGAAGCTGCACCTTCCAAACCTTCTTCAAGTTTTTGGACATCTTCTTGGTCAGCCTTCTTTGAAAAAACCTTTGCTGATATGGTTACCATCTCGCCAATTTCAGAAGAAACCCAAATATTAGAGGGGGAAACCACACTACAAAATCAAAACAAACACCTTAATAATTGCCGTCAATGGCAAAAATCTGTTACGCAAGCTCTGCAAACCAACGCCCTATCACTTGCTATCGAAAGAGTAAAAACCCCTCCAAACAACCACACGTTCACTCTCTCTGCCTCTTCATTAATCTCTCCCCATCCCTTATCCGCCCCCTTGGCCAAATGGCTTTCCGCACTCAAAAATACGCACGAGACCCACAAGGCTCTTATAAGTCTTTTTGATTTGCTACCGGCCCTTTCTTAAAAAAACTACCACGCTCTCAAATTCGCGAAAGAACCATGCTACGATTATTGCTAATTTTACTACAAATTTCCTTGCTAGTGGTCATTTTTCTACTACTCCGCCACAATACCGGCACAACTACACTACAAGTTCTAGATCTCAATATCAGTCTGCATACCTCGCTTTTACTGGTTTTCTTCCTGTTTTTTGGTCTGGTTATTTACTGGTTAACCAGCCTTTGGTACACCGTTGCTCACATCTTTGAACGCCGTCGTCACCGTCACTCCTTAGAAAGATGGCAAAAAACCTTCGACTATCTACTAAAAGCCGAAGTCGCCACTTTGAAGGGGCTTGATCAGATACCTCATCTTGAAAAAAGCGCTGAGCTAGGAGGATACCACCCCTATATTCAGTTTTTAACAGCAAAATCTCATCTCGACAAAGGTGATTTGCAAAAGGCAGAAGCAGGTTTTTCAAAACTTTTAGAAAAAAAAGAGACCAAATTACCCTCTCTTTACGGTCTGATAACTCTTGCTAAAACATCTGGCAAAACCGCATTGGTATTTGAACACTCCCTTCGCGCACTGAAAATCACACCAAGCTCTTCGCTTATTCACCGAGAGCTTCTTGAAGTTTGTTTGCAAAACCCCGACCTAACCGATCGTTTTTCAAAAGAGGTTTTACCGATTTTTGAGCGTCACCATATGTCAAAAAACAAGAACATCCAACCTCTTTACACAGCATGGTTAATGTTGCAAAGCCGGCAACAGGAAGCTTCAAGTGATCTCATCAACTCTGGCAATAAAAAAGCGATTGCATTGGCAAACAAAGCTTTTAATATTTCAAGAAATGACCCTCTTGCCTTCGAACGCCTGATAAACAGCCTAACTGCACAGGGTCTAACTGCACAAAGTACAGCAAAAGATATGAAAAAAGCCGGCAAACTCATGCTAAAATATTGGCATCAATTTGGGTCTCTTGGGATTGGTAGAACCTACCGCGATGTTGTTCTGAAAGAAAAACCTGGTCATAAAAAAATTCAAGCCATTCGAGCCCTATTAAAGAAAGGTAGCAACGCAGAATCATCGATTATCGCAACCTGTCAGGTACTCCTTGCAGAAACATTGATTGAACACGGCATTTTGGGAGAGGCCTCGGTAATTTTAGAAAAACTCGACAAAACCGACTCACCTTCCCATCGAGAAATACGAATACAACTCCGTGATAAGGTTGAACACCATCACAAAATATCGCGAATTTGTAACAAATCTGCAAAAATATTAGGAAAATAGTCTGCAAACTGTTGCATCCACTGCCAGAGCATACTATAAAATTAATAAGTGTTGGAAAATTAATAAGTGTTGGGATTTTTCCATACATACTATTTTTATTAAATCCAGAAAAAGAGAAAGCGTTTAAGAATCATGATTCTTTTGATTATTGCCTGTGGCTTTATGGCCATACTTTATGGCTTTGCCACCAGTTATGCAATTATGAAATCCCCCCGCGGAACCGATAGAATGATAGAAATATCGGATGCCATTCAGGAAGGTGCTCAAGCCTATTTAAATAGGCAATACTCTTCTATTGCGATTGTTGGGGTAGTTGTTGCCATTGTTCTTGCGGTTTTCTTATCGATAACCTCTGCCATCGGTTTTGTCATTGGTGCTGTTCTTTCTGGAGTTGCAGGTTACGCTGGCATGATGGTCTCTGTTCGAGCAAACGTTCGCACAACAGAAGCTGCAAGACACAGCCTTGCTAGTGGCTTAAAAATGTCGTTTCAAGCAGGGGCGGTTACTGGTATTCTGGTTGCAGGCCTTGCACTATTGGCAGTTTCTGTATTTTATTACGCGCTAACTTCTCAGAACTTCACTGGGCGAGAACTTATCGATCCACTTATTGCTCTATCGCTTGGTGCTTCTCTTATCTCTATTTTTGCCCGTCTTGGTGGCGGTATTTTCACCAAAGGTGCCGATGTTGGTGCTGATCTTGTGGGCAAGGTTGAAGCTGGTATCCCCGAAGATGACCCAAGAAACCCTGCTGTTATCGCTGATAACGTTGGTGATAATGTTGGCGATTGTGCAGGTATGGCAGCAGACCTATTCGAAACTTACGTCGTTACTGTTGTCGCTACAATGGTACTTGCCCAATTGTTTGAGCTTGGTCCAGAGATTACAATCTATCCTCTGGCGATTGGTGGTCTCTGTTTGATTGCTGGCATCATCTCTACCTTTTTTGTTCGCCTTGGCAGTGATAACAACATCATGAAAGCTCTTTACAAAGGCTTCTTTGGTAATGTTATCATTACAGCTGTTATCTTGTACCCCTTAACATCCTTTGTGATTGGTCTTGATGCAACTTACATAGTTAATGACGTCTCCTTTACTGGTCATGATCTGTTTCTTTCCGCTCTTGTTGGTCTTGTACTTACCTCACTACTCATCTTTATCACCGAATATTACACCTCGACCCAGTACCGACCAGTGCTTTCGATTGCAAAAGCTTCGGAAACAGGCCACGGTACCAATGTTATTCAAGGACTTGCTATTTCTCTTGAAGCCACAGCGGTACCAGCACTTCTAATTTGTGCGGCCATTGTTGCCACCTACAATCTTGCTGGTCTTTTTGGCATTGCCATTGCCGTTACTTCTATGCTCGCTCTTGCTGGTATGGTGATTGCTCTTGATGCTTATGGCCCTGTAACCGACAATGCTGGTGGTATCGCTGAGATGGCTCACCTTGATGAATCTGTACGAAACACGACAGATGCGCTTGATGCCGTTGGCAACACTACCAAAGCCGTTACCAAAGGTTATGCTATTGGTTCTGCAGGTCTTGGTGCACTGGTGCTTTTTGCTGCTTACACCGAGGATCTTAAACACTACTTCCCCAATGTGGGTGTGAACTTCTCTCTTGATAATCCTTACGTGGTTGTTGGTCTTCTTACTGGTGGTCTTATTCCTTATCTCTTTGCTGCAATGGGTATGACAGCTGTCGGCCGTGCTGCTGGTGCTGTTGTGGTTGAAGTCCGCCGACAGTTCAAAGAAATTTCCGGTATCATGGAAGGAACTGCCAAACCAAGTTACAGCAATTGTGTGGACATGCTAACCAAAGCTGCTATCCGCGAGATGATTTTACCATCCTTACTACCGGTACTTTCTCCGATTGTGCTTTATGTGATGATTCTGTCGATTGCCGGTCAAGGTAATGCTTTTGCAGCGGTTGGTGCGATGCTACTTGGCGTGATTGTAACTGGCTTGTTTGTTGCAATTTCGATGACCGCTGGTGGCGGTGCTTGGGATAACGCCAAAAAGTATATTGAAGATGGTCATCACGGTGGCAAAGGTTCTGACGCTCATCGGGCTGCCGTTACTGGTGATACTGTTGGCGATCCTTACAAAGATACCGCTGGCCCTGCTGTGAATCCTATGATCAAAATTACCAATATTGTCGCTCTACTAATGCTATCTGCTCTTGCTTAAATACTGTGCAGTGTGTCATGATAACTTAATCTCTCTTCCTCATCATATGTGAAGGTTACTCTATGTCGGAAAAAAACGGTTTTATGCAAGGGAAAAAAGGCATCGTCCTAGGCGTTGCTAATAACCGTTCGATTGCTTGGGCAATTACATCTGCTCTCAAACGAGAGGGTGCAGAGATAGCACTTACCTATCAGGGAGATCTCTTCAAAAAGCGGGTTACCCCTCTTGCTGAAGAGATCAACAGCCCTTTTCTGGTAGATTGTGATGTTACTGATCAAAAATCTTTAGAAAAGCTAATTGATGCCATTAAAAATGAGTGGGGCAAAATTGATTTCTTTGTCCACGCCATTGCCTTTACAGACAAGAAAAATCTAAGCGGCCGGTATATGGATACTTCTAGAGAAAACTTTAACATGACAATGGATGTTTCTTGTTTTTCTCTTACCAGTTTGTGTCAGGCATTGGTACCACTTATGAACGATGGTGGCTCTATTTTGACTCTTACTTACTATGGCTCACAGCGTTATATCCCTAACTACAATGTGATGGGGATTGCAAAAGCCGCACTTGAGGCAAGTGTTCGTTATCTGGCTGTTGATCTTGCTGAATACAATATTCGTGTGAACGCCCTTTCAGCTGGCACCGTCAAAACACTTGCTGCCAACGGTATTGATAATTTTCGCGAAATTATGTACACCAGCAAAATTAACGCCCCCCTGCGACGAAATATTACTTTAGAGGAAGTCGGCAATGCTGGTTTTTACCTACTAAGTGATTTATCAAGTGGTGTAACTGGTTTTACTCATTATATTGATTGTGGTTTTAATACCATCGGTATGCTTGATCCTGACACTATTGAAGATATTGAGACCTTTATAGGGAAAAAATTGCTACAATAACCTCCACAAAACCACAGCGATAATGGTTTATTTCAATGTCTATAAATAGTTTCGGTCGTTTGTTTCGCTTTACCTCTTGGGGAGAAAGCCATGGTGTTGCGATTGGCTGTGTGGTGGATGGCGTACCATCTTGTTTGTCTTTAGATGCCGCTTATATTCAAACTTTTCTCGACAAAAGAAAACCTGGCACCAATGCTTATGTTACCCAGCGCCGTGAGCCTGATTCTGTACAAATTCTTTCTGGTACGATTGACAATGTAACGACTGGCATGCCGGTAGCCCTTCATATTGAAAATATGGATTCTCGTTCCAAAGACTACAGCGACATCAAAGATGTCTTTCGTCCAGGACATGCCGATTTCACCTACTGGAAAAAGTACGGTCTACGTGATTACAAAGGTGGTGGTCGCTCTTCTGCCCGAGAAACAGCGTGTAGAGTAGCAGCTGGTGCTATTGCTAGAAAAGTTTTGGGTGATGGCATTACAATACGCAGTGCGGTTATACAAATTGGCGACATTGCTATTGATCGCTCTCGTTTTGATTGGAAGGGATGTGAGGAAAATATTTTTTGGTGTCCTGATGTGGCAACGGTTCCGTTGTGGGAGCAAGCTTTGCAATTGGCAAAAAAGCAGCGAAATTCCCTTGGTGCGATTGTTGAGGTGATTGCCTCAGGAGTACCCGCGGGACTTGGTGCACCTGTTTACGGCAAGTTGGACGCTGATTTAGCAAGTGCTTTTATGGGTATTAATGCTGTAAAAGCTGTAGAGATTGGTGCGGGCTTCATGTCGGCATCCATGGATGGCAAAACCATGAGTGGCGACTTGCATATGAACGCTGAAAACCGACCGACTTTTTCAAGTAATCATGCTGGTGGTATTCTTGGCGGTATCTCGAATGGTGATGAGATTGTACTGCGCTTTGCCGTAAAGCCAACCAGTTCAATTCCCCAAACTATTGACACCCTCAACACCTCCCTAGAGCCTGATACTATCAAGACCAAAGGTCGGCACGATCCATGTGTAGGTATAAGGGCCGCCCCTGTTGGCGAAGCAATGATGGCGATTGTTCTTGCAGACCACCTATTGCTTGCAAAAGCCAACCAACCGAGCAACCACAAATAGAGCGTAGCGACAAAACGAGGTAGCAACAAATGAGGGCTTTCACAAGTACGTTCTTCAAAAATTCCTAACCTTCAAGACACCACTCAAGACACCACTCAAGACGTGCGAGAAAGCCGCATGATGTTTTCATCAATAAGAGAACAACGCAACCGTACCTCGTCTTGTCGCTTTTTGGCATCGATAATTGCCTCAGGAGCGGCTTTATCCAGAAAACTTTTGTTCGTAAGACGCGCACTCACCCTTTCATATTCTGTAGCAAGGCTTGCTCTCTCTTTGCGAAGGTCACTAACAATCGTCTGCGATTTTGTCTCCAAACTCGAAAAACCAATTAAACTTGCCTCGGGCAATACCATCATAAACTCATCACTTTCTGCAACCACCACAAGGCTCGCTATTCGTGCAAGAGAACAAATCGTTGCAGAATAACTCTCAATAATCAAGCCTTTCTCCTTGCCATGGGGCTTGATAACAACTTCATCCTCTTGAGATAAGATCTCGTCTGCACCCAGCGATCGTAAATTTGTAACCATTTGCATCACCTCTTTCATCTGGGTATGACCAGCAATATCATGATCAATATCAACAAAATTTGGCCAAGCATCAACAATCAACAACCCCTTACCACCAAGTAAGAGCCACAACTCTTCTGAAAGATACGGCATTAATGGGTGAAGCCAATGTAAAACAACACCAAACACGTAACCTGCCACCTCTCGCCAGTCTTCGGTGACTTCTTGAACATTTTCGCCCTCTTTACACCACTCAATATACCAATCACAAAAGTCATCCCATATAAAGTGATACATCACTTGACTATAAGTATCAAAGCGGTAGCTCTCTAACGCCTCCTCAATTTGCTGACCACTCATATACAATCTGGTCAGAATAAAACGGTGAATAGCTCCATCAACATGCGCTATTTTTTTCTTGTCCAAATGCACACGAACACCGTTTTTATGAGAAAAACGTGCAGCGTTCCAGATCTTTGTAACAAAATTACGAGAAAGGATAACTTCCTTGTCGCCAATCTTTACGTCTCTTCCAGGAATAGCTCTCATGGTAAGCGAGAAACGAAGGGCATCACAGCCGTACTTTTCGATCAGCGCCATTGGATCCAAAACATTGCCTTTTGACTTCGACATTTTTTGTCCGTGTACATCACGAACTAATGCGTGAACATATACCCGTTCAAAAGGTTTTTGACCCAAAGCAAAATAACCAGCCATAATCATTCGTGCAACCCAAAAGAAAATAATATCAAAACCTGTTAGCAACACATTCGTCGGGTAATGACGTTTCAATACCTCACCGTCGCTATCTTGCGGCCAGCCAAGTGTTGAAAATGGCCACAATGCCGAGGAAAACCAAGTGTCCAAAACGTCCTCATCTTGTACCAAAGTAACCTCTTTACCGTAATGCTTTTGCGCGTCTGCATGGGCTTCCTCTTCAGTATGTGCAACAAAAATAGTGCCATCCTCACCATACCAAGCAGGAATAGGATGCCCCCACCACAATTGCCGCGAAATACACCAAGGTTCAATATTCCGCATCCAAGAAAAATACGTATTCTCCCAAAAAGATGGCACAAATTGAATATCACCCTTTTCTACCGCCTCAATCGCTGGTTGTGCCAAACGTTTGGCGTCCACATACCATTGCTCGGATAGGTAGGGTTCAATAACCGCTTGGCTTCTATCCCCTGTTGGTACCCCATGCATTATTTTTTCTTCCTCCACAAGGTGCCCGCTAAGTGCTAATGCCGATACTATTTTCTCTCGTGCAACCTCCCGCGATAACCCGTGGTATGATGGCTCTATATCGGCATGATCCCGCAAACACGCTCTGGCATCAAAAATTTCAATAAATGCCAAATTATGACGCTTACCAATCGCAAAATCAGTATGATCATGGGCTGGGGTCACTTTTAACACTCCACTCCCCTGCTCTTTATCCACCGCCTGGTCAGCAATAATCGTAACCTTGCGACCAACCACCGGAATTCTTACCCGCTTACCAATTAAATGTTGATAACGCTCATCATTCGGGTGCACCGCAACGGCACTATCGCCCCACATGGTCTCGGGTCTTGTAGTTGCAATCACCACGCTTTCATCGGCGTCACCATCAAGCACATCATAGCGAATATACCATAAGCTTCCTTTGACCTCTTTGACTAGAATCTCTAAGTCAGATATAGCCGTTTCTAATCCAGGATCCCAATTTACCAAACGTTTGTCTTTGTAGATAAGACCATCACGATGCATTCGAACAAAAATCTCTCGCACCGCTTGCGACAACCCCTCATCAAGAGTAAAGCGTTGCCGAGACCAATCAGCCGAAGCTCCTAATCGCCGTAACTGATTGATAATTCTTTCTTCTGAGTGTACTTTCCATTCCCAAACCCTTTCTAAGAATTTTTCTCTTCCTAAGGTTTTTCTATCGGTTCCTTCTGCTACTAAGGCTCTTTCCACCACCATTTGCGTGGCTATTCCTGCGTGATCGGTACCAGGTTGCCACAATACCCGCAAGCCCTTCATCCGCTGGGCTCTTACCATAACATCTTGTATGGTATTATTCAAAGCATGACCTAAGTGCAGTGAACCTGTTACATTCGGTGGTGGTATCACCACGGTAAAAGCCTCGCCATCACCCGTTGGTTTAAAATGGCCACCCTTTTCCCATTCTTCATAAATGCGGGATTCTGCCTCTGCAAAAGGATAGTGTTTTGCCAATTCGTTTGTCATTCTTTTTCTCCTTTTTTATTGCTGCCTGCCACAAAAATGACACGCTGAATCCTTAGGAATTCGTATTTCTTCATGTTGCCCTCTTTTACCATCAAAAACATACAAACAACCCCGTTGCACACTTGTTTTATCAACCAACCACTGAAAAACCCGCAAAGCCTGTATCGAACCAATCACCCCAACTACTGCCCCCCAAACCCCAATCACATCACACCGACTAACCATACCAGGAGCCGTGTAATCCGTACCATAAAGGCAACCCAAACACGAATCTTCGCCTTTTCTTTGTCCGTTATCATCTTTCAAATAGGGCCAAAAAAAGCCAACCTCGCCCTGCCACCCTTGAGCCGCCCCAAAAACAAACGGCTTACCAGCCCGACAACAAGCAGCCGACAACAAAAGCTTACTTTCCATATTGTCGCTACCATCTACAACAATATCAACCTTTTTTATCCAATCATCAACGTTTTGCTCGTTCATTCTTTCTGGATACGCAACAACAACGCAGGCTTTGTTCATCGCTTGTAAACGCTTTTTAGCTGCCAACACTTTTTTGGTCGCAATATCCCCCTCATGGTAAAGAATTTGCCGAGATAAATTACTAAGCTCAACCTCGTCATCATCCGCAATGTGAATTTCTCCAAGTCCCCCTGCTACCAAGTACATAGCAACCGGCGAACCAAGCCCGCCCATACCAACAACCAACGCTTTCCCTTTGTTAATCAAAAGCAACCCGCTTTCGCCAACATCATCCATCACCATCATACGTGAATAGCGTAACATATGCTGTAACGTGCCATCTTCCGACAAACTTTTAGGAGAATCTTCGTTCATCACTAAGTAACAATAGGCGAACAGATAGTTTCTGCAATTTTCTCCATCAAACGACTTGCTAGAGCGTGTTTATCCATTCTTTGCCAATCCTCTCGCGTGTTTGGCGTTAATAAGGTGATTTCATTATCGATAGCACCTATCGCTTGGTTTGCTTCATTCACCACCATCCAATTACAGCCTTTTTTTGCCATTTTTTGATAAGCACGTTGAACCATTGCTTCCTTTTCACCCGTTTCTGCCGAAAATCCAATGATTAAACTCAAAGGTAGTTGGCTCTCCGTCTCACCTTTTGTCAAACAAGCAATGCGAGCAATTACATCTGGCGTAGTTACCATATCCCAAGACATCTCACTCTTTGCTATTTTGTGTTCTGCAACCCTTGGCGTACGCCAATCACAAACAGCTGCACAACCGATAACCACATCAGCAGGGAGCGCGTTCTCACAAGCTTGCAACATTTCTGCGGCACTTTCTACCTCGATATAGTGAATACCTTGAGGAGGGCTTGCCATTGTTGTAGGGCCACTAACCAGTGTAACCTTTGCGCCTTGCTTATGTGCTTCATGGGCAAGAGCGTACCCTTGCCTTCCTGTAGAGCGATTCGACAAATACCTAACAGAATCCAATGATTCCCTTGTAGGACCTGCAGTAATCAGAACATGTTTGTTTTTAAGCTGTTGGGTTGTAGCTTGCACCTGCGGTAAGTTACGCCCAAGACCATCCAGAATGTGGGCGGCAATATGGTGAGGTTCTGGCAATCTACCAACGCCTTCTTCACGGCAAGCAGCAAGCCCCCATTCAGGATCAAAAACGTTCACATCTCTTTCCCGCAAAGTTTTCACATTAGAAACCACCGCAGGATGAGCCCACATCGTTGGGTTCATTGCGGGAAACATATAAATCAGGCGATTACTTGCAAGCAATAGACTTGTTGCAAGGCTCCCTGCAAAACCGCCTGCGTGAGACGCGATGATGTCGGCACTTGCAGGGCATACCACCACCAAGTCGGCAGCCCTTGTAAGCTCAATATGTCCCATGCCTTGACCTTCTTCTAGATCAGAGAAATCTACATATACCTTGTTTTCTGCTAACACACTTACACTCAAGGGAGTAACAAACGATTTGGCGTGATGGGTCATTATTGGGTACACCTTTACAGAGGCCTTTCTCAGCAAACGAATAACTTCTAACGCCTTGTAGGCGGCAATACCACCTGTTATCACCATAACAACAGCAGGTTCTTGATTACTTGCTTGGTTACTCAACTTGATCATTCCTCATCATTTTTTGGCTATTTATGGCCCTATTCCTCATGATAACAACGCCCCGAGGGATCGCCTGCCAAGCACATGAACATGAAAGTGTGGCACCTCTTGATTGCCATCTGCACCTGTGTTGGTGATCAAGCGATAGCCGCCTTCATCAAGGTTCTCTTTACCAATAACTGCCTGCACCAAATCCCAAAAACCTGCTTTTTCCGCTGGCGGTAATAAAGAAAAATCCGAAAAATTTGCCACACCAGCCCGCGGAATTACCAAAACATGCACCGGTGCTTGTGGTGTAATATCTCGAAAAGCGTAAGCAAAGACATTGCTCATTACTTCTGTACTTGGAATTTCTCCTCGCAATATTTTTGCAAAAATATTGTCTTTATCATAGTTCAACATTGGTGTTTCCTTCGTATTTTATAAGCCTAATCTGTTATCTATGGTTTGGGTTACTATGGTGTTGACTATCCACGACCTCTCCCCTAAACTTTATGAAAGGTACTTGAATTAAAAAACAAGAGGTACTTGGACTTCCAAGAAACAGATATCCCTTTTTTCAATTTTCCTTACTAATTTTCTAAAGGGAAATAAGATTACTTAAAAAAACCCTATGTCAAAACATCCTGTAAAAATCGCTTTGATAATTTTTACTACCCACTTTAGACTGCGTTAAATATTGTAGTCTCTTTGATCTTTGGACTATATCATGAACGAAAAAAAATATAAAGTAGCTGTTATCGGTGCCACTGGTAATGTTGGTCGCGAAATCATCAACACTTTGTCTGATCGCGAGTTTCCTGTAAACACGTTCTTTCCTGTAGCTTCTGAACGTTCTCTTGGCAAATGCATCTCGTTTGGCGAGAAAAGCTTTGATGTCGTGATGATAGATGACGTTGATTTTCAAGACTGCGATATCATTCTCTCCTCCTGCGGTTCTGCGACTATCCAAAAAATAGTTGAGGAGAAACTACTCCCCATTCCTCTTGAAAACCGTCCAATTCTTATCGACAACTCTTCTGCTTTCCGTATGGATGATGATGTTCCTCTAATCGTACCAGAAGTTAACGCTACCAAATCTCAACTTGCGTTTGAATCTAATTCTCGCAAGATTATTGCCAATCCTAATTGCTCCACCATCCAAACAGTTATGGTGCTAAATATTATACATCAACTTTCTCCTATCACCCGTGTAATGGCTGCAACCTATCAATCTGTTTCCGGAAGTGGCAAGGAAGCAATGGACGAACTTTTTTACCAAACCAAGGGTATTTACGTAAATCAATCCTCAAAACCAACCGTTTTTACCAAAAAAATTGCTTTTAATGTCATTCCTCACATTGATGTTTTTATGAAAGACGGCATGACAAAAGAAGAATGGAAAATGCGTGTTGAAACCAAAAAGATTTTGGATCAACCAATTGATTTATTCGCAACTTGCGTTCGTGTACCTGTGTTTGTAGGACACGGTGTTGCTCTGCACATTGCTTGTTCTCACCCTATTGATGATGTTCAAGTTCGAGAAGCTCTACGGGAAGCAGAAGGAATTGCTGTTGTTGATTACCGAAATGACGAAGGCTACGTTACCCCTGAGGAATGCTCTGGTGAAGATTTGGTGTATGTTAGTCGTATTCGCAAGGATCCAAGTGTGTCCAATGGCATTGCACTTTGGTGTGTTGCAGATAATCTCCGCAAGGGTGCAGCCCTCAACGCCATTCAGATTGCAGAATCCCTTATAGAACAGAATTTACTTCGATGATAGCCCGTTATGCCCGAAAAGCTATGACCGAACTTTGGAGCGATTCTTATCGTTTCAAGACTTGGTTTATTGTGGAATCTTATGTGTGTGAAGCACAGTGTAAGCTTGGTCAAGTACCAGTACAATCTGCAGAAAACATTGTAAAATGGCGAAAACGGGTTGAGACTGGCGAACACTGTTGGAACACCGAACGCATCCAAGAGATTGAAGCAGAAGTTAAGCACGATGTTATTGCTTTTTTGACCAACGTTAGAGAAATTGTTGGCAAAGATAGTGAATTTTTACACTACGGTATGACCTCATCTGACTTACTTGATACCTCCCTTGCCCTTATTTTACGTGATGCTATTGATCTGATTTTAGAAAATTTGACAAATTTACTTGTAGCCATTAAATCCAAAGCATTAAAGTACAAACACCAACCGATTATGGGACGTAGCCACGGTATGTTTGCTGAGCCGACCACTGTTGGTGTGAAATTTGCGGGGTTCTATAGCGAGTTTTCACGTCACTTTGAGAGATTAAAAAGAGTTCGAGAGGAACTATCGACCTGTTCTCTTTCTGGAGCTGTTGGGGTTTATGGCGGTATTGATCCACGGGTAGAAGCAACGGTTGCCAAACTTCTTAATCTACAAATTGAACCTGTTGCAACCCAAGTAATACCAAGAGACAGGCACGCGACTTTGTTTACGGTACTTGGTTTGATTGCTGGGGGGATTGAACGTCTTGCCATTGAAATTCGTTTATTACAACGCTCTGAAGTTGCCGAAATGCAGGAAGCCTTTAGCCACAAGCAAAAGGGTTCCTCTGCCATGCCGCACAAACGCAACCCTATTTTATCCGAAAACTTAACTGGTATTGCTCGTCTTATTCGCTCTAGCGTTACCCCAGCTCTTGAAAACATGGCGCTCTGGCACGAACGCGATATTTCCCACTCTAGCGTTGAAAGAGTAATCTTTCCCCAAGCAACCACCCTTACCGACTTTGCTCTTCACCGCTTGTGTACCATTATTGATAATTTACAAATTCATGAAGACACTATCCACCAAAATATGGAAAAATCACTCGGTCTATTTGCCTCGGGTTCATTATTGATAGCCTTTATTGAATTGGGAATCGAAAAAGATACCGCCTACCGACAAATTCAACAACTCTCGATCAAGGCTTGGGACAAAAAAATTCATCTACAAACCGTTCTTCAGCAGTTTCTAGAGCAGCAAACAACGGATCACCTTCTTTATCAGAAAAGTTTTGACCATTTATTCGACGTAGCCTATCACGTTCGCCATGTTGACCTGATTTTTGATAGACTCAAGTTTTAAACATCTATATTTTTGCTCAATATCGATTCTTTCTTATCAAATATTCCATCTCGCAACAAACCATGGTACAGTTTGTGCTTGACTAGACTTTTACCTTGCTAAAAATCAAGGTACCTTGATATGGACAATTCAGCCATTATGTTAACCTTTTTTGATCTGCATACACAAAAAAAGAGCAATCGTACACTCGCCAAAACTTTTCTTTTTTGGGGGGTTGTTGCCGTTTTACCTCTTGTTCCGCTGTATCCAGCACCAGCAAACTCTCAAACAAATAACAACAAGGGGCCAATTTCTGCTGACGAATTGGTCATACCCGATATTTTTCCTGATTCTGCCTTGCCGACCGAAGAAAAAAACGCTAGAGAACGGATCCGCTATTTAGAATCCCTCAAAAAAATTCTTAGACCAGAAGAACGCATCATCACGGAAAAGTCACTAGAAGAAATACCAGTTATTCTTGAAACATCCCTAGAAAAACGCTTCCAATCTGTTGAAGAAGTCATCTCCTACCTGCGTTTTATTGCTTTTTCTTTAGAAAACTCCGACGAAACCGACCAAATTATTGATGGGCTTGTTCGTACCCACCTTTTGCTTAATAGCCCCGAAGATGCCATTAAAGAACGCGAACGTATTAAATCAGGTTATTGGCAAATTCGTGCTGGTAACAACGTCGCCTCGCATTTTGTCAATAAAAATGAGATTAAAAAGGCAGATGGTATTCTCCAAAGCAACCTTCAATTGGTGCAAAAAGAAACCATCGAACTATTAAGGGCTCCTCTCCTTGGAAAAACTATCGACGAAAATACCATTAAAGATTTAGACGCTTTGCTCTTTGAAACCATTATGTCGTTAACAGACACTGGCGATACCTTGAATCTCTTCCGTGCCATTAACATGATTTCTGATCCTGCAAACAAAGTAAATACTGTTTTTAGCCACGTAAAACGCGTTTTCAACAATCGAAAAAACAGACCCGAACTACCTGATACCCCCGATACGATTATCATGAACACTCTGCAAGAGGTTTTTAATAATCTGAAAAATATCCAACATCCGCTCCACGATAGCGTAAAGCACTATATCACCTTGGCACAGCTGTTCCATGATATTGGTTCTTTTTACGATGCAAGAGAAACCTTGCGTTATGCTCGAGATATTGTTGTCTTTGAAAAACCAGTGGCTAATCGCGATTTGTTATGGATATCACTTATCGAACCGTTTATCCTCAACGACAATCTTTCTGATGCAATGCTTTCTACCCGTTATATTTCAACAGAAATCGATCGTGCTGTAGGAATGGTTACTCTTGGAAAATCAATCGGTAGAAAAAAAGATGAGGAATTTGCCATCCCCTTGCTGATTTACGCAGCCGACATTGCAGATGCTACCAGAGACAACAACGTGAAAAACCGTATTATTGGTGAAATCATAGAAGCACAATCGGTTATTGGCCGCTTTACAGATGCCTATATCTCTATCTTAAAACTAGACGATGTCGACGCTCGCTATCAAGCACTCACCACAATGGGACAAGCTCTCATCAAAAGAGGACGCCACGAAGACGCCTATCGCCTTGTCAACGAACAAGTACCCTACATTAATATGCGGGCACCTATTCTTGCTGGTATTGCTCGCTATTTTGCAGAAAAAGATAATTATCCCCAAGCTAAAAAAATCATTTTTGATGCTCTTAAAGCGCCAGAGGGTTTCCCCAATGCAACTTTCGGCCTTTCCGCAGAATCTCTCCGTGCTGTTATGGATGCACAAACAGACGTAGGTAAACCCGAAGATGATAATGCCGTATTCCGTTCTATCCGTGACCTTGTGCTCTCAACCAATGATAGTTTCCTACAAATATCAACGCTCCTTGATCTTGCCAATCGCCAAATTGACAGACAACGTTTTACTCAAGCCTCTCGTTTGATCAATACCGCTTGGCGTATTATCGTCTCCGAAAAAGAAAGCAATTTCTTTCCTCATGCAATTGAGCGTATGATTCAAGTTCAACTTCGCATGCAAGACCTCCTCAATGCTTTCGATGCAGCCGTCCTATTGCCCTCGCCAGACGTTAATGATATCGAGGATACCAGATACGGCCTAAGCCCTATCAAATACAGAGCTCTCAACCTTGTATCCAAAGCAGCTGTCGATATCGGGCAAATTGAAACTGCGTTTCGTGCGGCAAACGCTATTGACAATAGTGCTGCAAGAACTTATGTTCTTTCCCTTATTCCTGTATACATATCTGAACGACTCAAAAAGAATAAAGAGCGAAATATTCTCTCTCCTTTCCAATCTCGTGAAATACCAGATAATCTGCTTGATCCTTCCTACATCAAATCATAAGAAACACTAAAAATTATGTCTATCCCTGTTGCCATTGTTGGTGCATCGGGCTTTTCCGGAGCAACTCTTGTCGCCCTACTTGCTCAGCACCCGCTAGTTTCCATACAGTTTTTAGGATCTCGTAGCCATCATCTAACTCCTATTCAAACCCTCTATCCGTCTCTCAGGAATATATCGCAACAGCTAAAGTTGCCCCTGCTACAGTCTAACAATAGCTTATTTGAAAATGCTGGTGATTTTCATACCGTCTTCTGCTGCCTGCCACACAGCGAAACACCAAGCATTGTCTCAAAATTACTTGATATCAATCCACGCCTGCATATTATTGATTTGTCGGCTGCTTTCCGGTTGCACGATCCAAACGTTTATCAACATTATTACGATATTCCCCTAGAAACATCTCTCGCAAGTAAAGCTTTCTATGGTCTTAGTGAAATTTATCGAAAAGAAATCGCTCAGCACCAAATTATTGCAAACCCAGGTTGCTATACAACCACCGCACTCCTGCCACTTATTCCGCTTATTGAACAGCAAATAATTGAACCAGAAGATATCATAATTGATGCCAAATCTGGCGTTTCTGGTGCTGGTAGAAAAGCAGACATCGATTTTTCTTTTTGTATGGTGCATCAAAATTTCAAAGCCTACGGTTGCGAAGGACATCGCCACGAACCTGAAATTCTCCAAGAACTTACCAACGCATACAAACGCCAAAGTAACGCTGCCTTATCCCCATTATCTTCTTTGTCCCCCTCTATCATGTTTACTCCTCATCTTCTTCCCGTAACAAGGGGTATCCTAGCAAGCCTTTATGTTCGTACGGAAAATAGCTCTGAAAAAATCTGGGAAACACTCTATCAACGTTACCTCAATGAACCCTTTGTTCAGGTACTGCCACTTGACGAAATCCCATCTACTATGCACGCAAACTATAGTAATCAATGTGTAATTGGTGTTGTGAAAAGATCGGTCGGCTCCAGACATCTCATTGTATCTGCTACAGACAACCTTATCAAAGGTGCTGCAGGACAAGCCATTCAAAATCTCAATATCATGATGGGATTTGATGAAACTACAGGACTCATCAACACGACAACCGTACCACTTTGAGGTGCGATTCCCTCGGCAAAAACCTCAAAAATGCAAAACCAAAAAAATGCCTAGAAAAGAAAACCTGAAACAAAGAAGCCGTTTAATGGCAAGTCTGCACCACTCAAAAAATCATTTCCAGAACATCTTAAGTCCACAAGTCGGGTTCTTATCAATAAATACCGCAACTACCGCCGCCCAAGTTTAGATCCAAGTTAGATGCTATCTAGATCAGTGTTTGTTCCAAAATCTCAAACATACGCGTTGTTGTCGTAATCACCCGTGCTGTTGCTGCGTAAGAATTTTGTAAAACTATCATCCGTGACATTTCCGCATCCAAGTTTACACCAACAGAATTGTAATAGTTCGTCTCTAGAGTCTCTTTAATATTGTTCGTACGCTCTCTTATCTTATCGCTCTCGCTAGCTTTTCGTGCTGTATCCACTGCAAAAGAACTGGCAATGCCCGCATAATCTCTACCACTTATGGATAAGCCTGCTTTTTGCACATTACGTGTACTACTGATCAAACCTTGAACAATTTGACCAATTTTTTCAGAATCATAACGCATCTTGTTCAACACATTTGGTAAATCTGGATTTACATCAAGATTGTAACGAGAAATATCATGAATATCTTGATCCTTAGCATTCTGCGGAACAAACATTTTGTCAGACCAGTAATGCTCTAAACTACTTGTTATCGTACTACCTGTTGGTGGTACAACCTCCGAATCCATCTTCGCGAGTTTGTCCTTAATAGCCTTGATATGATTCATTGAAAGTTGGACATGAGGATCTAGCAAGGCAACAGCAAAATTAGGGTTATCTGCAACGTCTGGATTGATTTCATTCACCTTTTCTCGGAAAATGTGTTGCTGAACTGCATCCCATGTAGCATAACTTCCCACTGCACCACCAATAGGGTTAGCAGCAGGATCCTCCATAAAGTTCTCTAAATCCTCAACCACTCCTCTTACTTGTGCAAGCGTAATATGGTTCTGATCCTCAAAAGGTGCCACTGGTACGGGCCTTGCTGGGGCTGCTATAGTGGTTGCACTTTTCAGCACAAAGTCATTCAAAGAACCTACCTTTAGTATATTTGCAGGCACTGAAATTCCTGTCAATAATTCTCCAAACCGTTCGATTGCTGTTTCAACGTCGGCTCTGTCTCCCCACAATTGATTGCTGGTAACTGTTGGTAGCGGTGCTGTCGCACCAATGGACAAGTCAAATTTCTGTTCTGAAAAAGGTACCACTGGTGCAGCTGCCGGAATGTTGTCAAAAAATGCCAGCTGTTCTGGAGTAAGACGTTGAATATCTATGTGCGGTGCGACAATGTCACTATCTGCCACGGCATTCTGCAAATCTTCGTGCAACTTTGCCAAGTCTTCGCGATTAACAAAAAAAGCACCGTTTGCGGGAGCAAAACCTGCTGCCTCTCTTACATAAATTTGGCTTGGATAAATAATATTGCCAAATTTTTCTGAAAAAGTGTCTGCTGGATTCACAGGTAAACCATCTGCAAAAGCACCACCAACAATAAGCCTACCGTTTGTATGACCTTGATTTGTTCCTGAATTATCGCCTGCCAATAGTTTTGCCAATTCATCCAGTTGCGCTTCATACTTACTCAAAACACCCAAGCGGAAGTCATCGTTTTCGACAACATCATTTTGACTAGTACCGGTACGTTCTTTACGTGCAATGAAATCTATTTGTGTCCGCAACCTTCCTTGAGGAATTTCATTGGTAACATCAAAACCTGTTACTGTATTGACAAGTCTTTCGTTCTGGCCATCCCACTCAAATTGAGCAGCAATAGAGTCCACCAAAGCAAGACCATTCCTAGTATACACACGAAAAGATTTGTCTTCTCCACGAAATACCCGTATATCAAAATTTTCCGAAAGAATAGTAATCTGCTCATCTACAAAGTTCTCTACCTTCGTCGTAACCGTAGAAAGACGACTTTCATAACCTATCCGGGCATTGTATTTAACAATCAAATTCAACGCTGCATTCACTTCATCAACAGTATCGACAACGTCATTATTAATCCGAGCACGTAACTCGAAAGTTTCTAAAGACAAACGTTTAAATTCGTCCTCTACCGACCTTGCAGCAAAAAGTACAGACTGCTGAGAAGCGTCAACCGTTGGGGCGGCTTCCATTTCCTTGAAGGCGTCAGTTAAGCGTGTAACCGATTCCGAAAGAATAGTTGTTCTGGTTGTTGCACCACTTAGTTCCTGTAAACGCGTATAATACTCCGACAGCGCTTCAGAGGCTGCTGCCTCGGCCTTAACGTTCCAAAGATTACGCTGTAAAATTTCATCAGTAGCCCGTAACACCTCTGTTATACCCACACCACCTTGCGGTAAATCTACCGAACGCGTGTAACGACGGACATAGTCCTTATCATTGGAAGACGCGATATTCTCTGACAATATCTGTGTCGAACGATTAATATTAGTGATAGAAGATACGGCATACCGCATCGCTGCAAGTAAAGACATTTTCTTATTCTTTCGTTTTTACAAACTGATTAGCATTCTTTTTCTATAAACCTTAAAGTCTCTCATTAACCGCAACGGCAATTTGTTCACCAGAACCTTGATGACTACCGTTGCTCTTATAGCCTTTGTTCCTATTACTTGTCATCGTTGCGGCCTCTGCTATAGAAGCAACCATGACCTCGCCTGCTTCGCTTGCAAGCTTCAAAAGCTCTTCATTTATTTTTGAGACTTCTTCTAATTCCTCACTCACTGCAATAAATTCCTCCATTAATGAAGAATTTGCATCCAAGAATAAATGTGGGTTTTTATCCAGATATTTCACGTGCATTTCGTAATTTTCCATCAAAACTGTTTTTTCAGCCACTACAGATCCAATGCGAGCAAACTGACCTTGTTCGACAAGGTCATTTTCATCAAGTAGTACATGGATCAACTTTTCCATAATATCTACCATGCGGTCAACGCGTTCATCTGGTGTCATTGTCGAGATTTCCTTCTTGTAAATAATTGGACGATTCGTCCTGTAAAAAATCAGCAGGTTTTAGAGAAGCGTGTTTTTGTTGTTCCTTTTGAGGTGCTAAATAAGCCTCGCTAGCTTCTTGACTGGTTATCATAGTATTGCCCCGAATTTGCTGCTGTTGAAGTTTAACCATATCCTTAAAAAGCATGTCGGCAATACCCATACCCCCTCGTTCTGCCATAGACTTACCGTATTCTTCGTTCATCATACTTTTATAAATACCTTCAGCATGGCCTCCACCTAAAAAGCCATCGGTTTCGATACCTTTTGTAATTTGCTCTAGCACTTGAGATAAAAAGAAGGATTCAAATTCTTGAGCAATTTTGCGTATTTTATCGGTAGAAAGACCAGTAAGGTCTTTTTTTGCAAATTTTTCAAGCTTATTGTCTGCTCTTTTTAGCTGTGCTTGTTGTAGCTGTGAATCGCTACTTAGTCCTGAGATGGCTTGTTCCATGATTACATTACCTGTACTTGAGCTTGTAGGGAGCCAGAGGCCTTGATAGCCTGAAGAATGGTTATCATATCACGAGGACCGATACCAAGTGCGTTGAGTGCATTCACAAGTTCTTGAATACTAACACCGCTTTCAAGGACGGTTAATTGTCGATCGCTTTGTTCATCGATCTCAATATTGGTTCTTGGAACGACGGTTGTTTCGCCCCCAAGTGCAAAGGGAAGAGGCTGCGATACCTGCGGGGTTTCGGTCACCCGAATGGTTAGATTTCCTTGAGCAATAGCGATTGGATCAATACGGACATTACGTCCCATCACAATAACACCAGATTGTTCGTTGATAACGACTGTAGCAGGAGTATCTGTATCAACACGAAGCTGCTCTATATCGGTTAACATATCAATCACGCCACCTTGGTAACTTGCAGGTAAGTTTACCTTTACCGTACCTGAATCTAAAACCTCTGTTGTTTCAATACCCACAAAAGCATCGACGGCTCTACCAATTCTTCGAGCAGTGGTAAAATCAGGATTACGCAAAGACAAATGCACGCTGCTCAGTTTATTTAAAGCGAACGGTATTTCTTTTTCTACGATAGCGCCACTGGCAATCCTGCCACTTGTAGAAACGCCTTTTGTAAGACTTTGTGCGTCTCCTTGCACCGAAAAGCCACCAATTGCGACAGAGCCTTGTGCAACGGCATAAATTTCGCCATCAGCACCAACCAGCGGTGTAACAACAAGGGCTCCGCCTAGAAGGCTCTCAGCATCGCCAAGAGCTGATATGGTAACATCAATCCGAGAACCTTGCCGTGAAAAAGGAGGCAAGGTTGCGGTAACCATTGCTGCTGCTACATTTTTTGTATCAAGGCTAATGCTTGATGCGTTCACACCGAGACGTTCCAGCATGCCGACAATGCTTTCTCTTGTAAAGACAGCATTTCTCAGGCGATCACCAGTTCCTTTGAGACCGACAACCAAACCGTAGCCGACCAAAAGGTTATCACGCACACCTTCAAAGTTTACGATATCCTTGATACGCGATTGAGCAGATGCTGTAGAGGTAACCGAAAACAGCAAAAATACGACCAAAAACAAACGACAAATTAATGAGCGATAAACAATTTTAAACACGCTTATTTCCTTATAAAACATTTCTTGAAGCAAGAGAGACCGAACTTCACCTTTATCAAAGCTAATTTCGTGCCATTATACATTCTTTACACCATCACCCCAACTATAAATTGGGCTCAATAACCATTACTCCCTTATTTTTAGTACACCAAACTATAAACGCTCTTGCAGACAATGCGTCCTTCTGGTTTACCTGTTGATTTTTACCTTGGCTCATCCCCCAATTCACTTGCTCTTCTCCTTGGACGCTTTTTCCTACCCTTTTTAACGCTTTTTTTAAGATCCTTTTTGGAATGACGCCAAGATTTCTGTTGTACCCAATCACCGTTACCTTCTCTTTGCCAATGCTCTCCTTGCAACCATAGGCGAACTGTTTCGCTATCTTCCCGACCAAAGTATTTCAAACGCTCTTTTTCTTGCATCCTTTTGCGGGTGCATAATATTTGGTAATGATGGTACAAGTCCAAACGAATGGCATAGCGACCAACACATTTAAAACCAAAGTATAGAAATGTTTTCTCTGCCCCTTTCCTCTCTGCCCGTTTTTTTATCTCTTGCTTTTTGTGTTTTTTAGCAGAATAGGAAGCCAATTCAAAAAGACCTTCTCCAGAAATCTCTTGAACTTTGTTTTCTTTGTCGTTCCCCCATAAAATTTCCCACAAAATTCTACGCCAACGAACATGGTCGGCACCCATCAAACTTGGCATATACAAAAAATCCGGTGATAAAAATTTAATCACCCGATGATAAAAACGATGCTTACAAAGTCGTTTCAAGACTTTCGTATCTTTTTCCTTATCATAAGCTCCTTGCCACAACAGAACACCACCACAACCTTCTATACGTTCAAAAAGATTGTCCACTTCTTTCCTAAACGCCCCATCATCCTCAAATAATAAATCAGCCTGTTTTGTCATCTCCTCAAAAATCACAAAATCCCGTCGCCATACTCCTTGAAGCCAAGTATCAATTTTTTGTTCTAAATCCCGCTGTCGCACATTATCAAGCCATTCCACCCTAACTTGAAAACTTAAATTGAAAGGATGCTCAGATAAGCCCTTCTTCGACGGCAAAAGTTGCCCCAAAACCCCATCTTTCCAACGTAAAAATCCCCTACCATCAAGCGATAGATAAGGAGAGCCTTGCACCAACGCTATGTACAAAGGTTTTAACCAATAATCTACTTTTTCTTGTAGCCATTTATGTATCTGCTTACGCGGAAAAAAGATTCTCGCACCGGACATATCAATCGACAAACCTCTCATCAACGCGATTTGCTTACCCTTTAAAACAATGCACTCTCGAGCCTCATCGTACATCAAATCTTTTTGTAAACCTTGATAATCCTCTCGCGCAAAACCAGGATCACTCGCATTGGCAACAAACCTATCAACCAAACACTGGTGCAAAAGTCGCGATAAATAACTTTCCTTCCACAACAAACGCTGTTGCCACATTTCTGCGTTCTCTAACCAGCCTTTCTGATGAGCAATGTAAGACCACGTGCGGACCCTCCCCAAAGATTGCGTGATTTCATATAATTTGGGCTCTACCTTGTCTAAATTCTTTACTTTTGCATCAACCCACGAATTTGGTAATTTGCCATGATAAACAGAAAGAGCTGTAAAAATATCCTCTAAAAACAACAAACGCTTGCGACAAAATTGCTTTTCATAATCAGGGATTTGACAAACATCCCACAATAACTGCACCAGTTCTGATCCTGTAGCTAAGGATTGCACCGACGAAAACATCATCAAGTTTTTAAGAGAACTTTCATCATCAACAGATACCGTGTTTTGTAAATAACGAGATGGCGGAGCCACACGTAAACTCTGCAAAAGCTTTTTGGGTGTATCAAAAGATAAATGTGGGTTTCGCCAAAAAGCCTTGCCAATCCCAGGGTAATTGTTCTCTTTGATAATTTTAACATAAGCTGGAGACAATATATCTCCCCGTAAAGAAGAACCTGAAAAAGGACCAGTTGTGCCAAAAGTACCGTCCCTTTCTCCTCGACCAGCTCGGCCAGCAATTTGCCCAACTTCTCCTGCAGTCAAAGGGCGACGTCTCTCGCCATCAAACTTGTACAAAGTAGAAAAAGAAACATGATCAATCGTCAAATTCAAACCCATGCCAATCGCATCTGTTGCCACAAGGTAATCAACCTCTCCTGCTTGAAACATGTCCACCTGATGTTTACGCGCCTCGGGCGACATCATCCCCATTACCACACTTACACCGCCTTTGTTCTTCCGGATCTGATCGCCAATCTGATAAACATCCTTTGCAGAAAAAGCAACAATGGCAGAACGTTTGGGCAAACTTGACATCTTCTTATAACCCACCTCATCAAGAGACGATAAACGCTTGCAATGTATAACTTCTATTTCTCCGATCAAACGCTCTAACAAAGATTCTACCGCACTAGAGCCAATAAAGAAGGTCTCGTGAGTACCGCGATGGTAAAGCAGCCTGTCGCTAAAAACGTGACCTCTATGCGGATCACCAATCATTTGAATTTCATCAACTGCTAAAAAATCAAACGATTCACTAAGCGGCATCGACTCAACCGTTGCCACATAGTAACGAGCAAGAGATGGTTCAATTCGTTCTTCGCCCGTTATCAAAGCAACCCGGTGCGCACCAACCTTTTTACACAACAACTCGTAGTTTTCTCGGGCTAATAGCCTTAAGGGAAAGCCTATCACGCCAGATTGCCAAGATAGCATTCGCTCAATCGCACGAGTGGTCTTGCCTGTATTGGTTGGTCCCAACAGTGCAAAAACGCTGCCTTTTTTTATCTGATCTCTCATCCCAAACGAGGCCAACCCTCTAGCCAAATATTCCCAAAAAACTCCCCCTCATATGTTCTTTTGTTTTTGCTTAAAACGGAAAGAAAATATCAACAAGCTGCGAACCATAACGAGGCTGTTGCACATCACTAATATGACCACGACCTCCATAAGCTACTCGGGCTTCCGCTATTTTCTCATAAGCAATCGTGTTGGATGGCAGAATATCTTGAGGACGAATAACACCCGCTACTTGCAACTCCCTAATTTCGAAGTTCACACGCGTTTCCTGACGACCATGAATAACAAGATTACCATTGGGCAACACCTGCGTAACAACCGCTGCAACCTTAATGTTGAGCTTTTCTTGACGCTTGATTTGACCTCTGCCTGTGGTTTCGTTCTTGCCAGAAATATTCAAAAGAGAACTTGGATTCACCGCATTGGGCAATACTTCATCAAGTTGACTTTCAAAACCAAAAAGCGATGGTGCTGCTGCTGTTTCTGAGTTTTCTCGAGATCGTGTTGTTTCGTTATTAATCTGAGCTGCATCATCCACATCAATAATAACCGTCACAATATCACCTACCTGATGGGCTCGTAGATCCTTGAAAAAGGCTCTACTACCAGGTCTCCAAAGAGAGTTCGCCTGCTGTGTAGTAACAATCGCTGCTGGCATTGGCATGGTAACTGGCTTATAATTCTCCCGATTTTCTGGGTTTTCTGGTGCGCTCAATTCAGGTTCAGAACCAACTGTCTTTAAACGATCCGCTATATTCCCGCAAGCAGGTAACCACACGAGCAAAAGTCCAATAAGCCCTAACTTTTTCCAATTTATCAACATTTTATCTCTATACCTTTCTAGATTTTAGGCACTTTTAGGGCAAATACGCCACATCCGAACCGTCCATAATAACACGTGCCTTCTTCAAGCCTATCACTTCCGCTTCAAAAACTTTCTTACTTTTCAAATTCCTCACCCGTATAACCTCCCCCATATGACCATCTTCCATCGCCTGTGCACGCAATTTAACACTCATACGATTGGTCAAAAGCTCTACTAAAATCAAGTTCTTATTCCGTACCAACACTGGTTGTTCAATTTGTGACTTTCGCAAAACACTGTCACCTTGTGAACGTGATCGCAACGCCATCCCTTTCAAATCATCAGCATGAACAATTGCATCCCGTGGTACTTTATTCCAGCGAACTTTTTTATAAGAAATGTCCTCAAACTTAATAATTTCTCCCCGTGACATCGAGCGAGAAAGTACTGGCAATTGCACAATTCTATGCGCAAAGCCTCTAATGGGAATGTCGCGATTCTTTTCAAGATCAGATGTTTCTATCAATGCTGTAAAACGACCATTCTGCTCAGCGTAATCTAACCTGCTCAAAATAAGATTCCCTAACATATCAGAAGGTAGATGCAATTCCTTGGAGCCATCGTCCAATTCTACGATATAATCGTAACTATTATTGGTTTTGATATTAATATTATTAGAAATCGAGTGTTTCAGCTCCTCTTCCCGTACCAACCTACTCCTGCGAATAATCTTCACTTCATCAAAACGAGTAAGTGGTTTCCATGCAATTCGATAACTCTCTGCTAGTCTAGCAAGCCAATTTGCTGGTAATACTGTTTGTTCTCCAGGGGGGGGCGATTCTAAGATAATTCTATTTTTATAACGACTATGCCCAATGTTTGTGAAAATCTCCTCCAGTTTTATAACACTACCTTCAACAACTACCTTGTGCCGAATGCTTACCTGCTGCTCTTCCTCGGCAAGACTTTGAGAAGGAACGCTCGAGCAAAGAAGCAAGACCAAGCCTAAAACCACACCCAAAACCGCACGAGAAAAAAAACGGGAAAGATAGATCAAACTGTCATAGGAAAAGAAAGTTTTCATAGGTTCTCTAGTTTATCGGATATTGGTAACAGACGCCATCATCTGATCAGAAGTTTCAATGACCTTAGAATTCATTTCGTAAGCTCTTTGGGCTGTAATCAAATGGGTGATTTCTTCTACAACATTCACGTTAGAAGTTTCAATAAAGCCTTGTTGAATGGTTCCGTAACCAAGCGTTCCCGGTGCAGCAGTGGTAGGAGCACCACTTGCTGGCGTTTCAAGAAGTAAGTTGTCCCCAATCGCAAGAAGACCTGCATCATTGGCAAACGTAGCGGTTTCAAACTGCCCGACATTTTCAAGTTCAGGTTGTCCATCAAGTTTTACAAGTACCTGACCAGAACGGTTAATCGTTACATCAATAGCATTGGCAGGTACTGTAATGTTTGGCAAAACAGCGTAGCCGTCTGCTGTAACAAGGGTTCCTTCATTGTTCAACCGCAAGGAGCCTGCACGGGTGTAACCCGTTTCACCATTTGGCAAGGTAATCTGAAAATAACCCGGACCATTGATAGCAAGATCATAATTGTTTTCTGTAGGTGTAAGGTTCCCAAGCTCAGCAATACGATAAACCGTTGCTGCCCGCACCCCAAGACCGACCTGAACCCCAACAGGAACAATTGTTCCTGCAGCAGAAGATGTCGAACCCACCCTACGTAAATTTTGATAGAGTAAGTCCTGAAACTCTGGACGGCGCCTTTGAAAAGCGATGGTATTCATGTTAGCAATATTGTTCGATATAACTTCTACATTTAATTGTTGAGCCAACATGCCAGTGGCACCGATACTAAGTGAACGCATGATAAAGTTTCTCCTTTTATTTGGGGGTTGCGATTAGGGATTATACGTTTTTACTTGAAAATTGACAAAAGCAAACACAGGAATAGCTTTAATAAGCACGCAAGTAAAGACGAGACATTACTGTCCCGACCCTCCTACTTTTTCTATCATTTTTTTCACCATCTCATGTTGCTCGTCGATTACTTTTTTAATACGCTGGTTTTCTCTGAGCAGTGCCATCATGTCGGTAATCTCTAAGATCGGCGTAACGTTGGATTCCTCAAGCATACCTTGTAATAAAATTGGTGATTCATTCAAAATCGGTGTTTGTTCGGTAAGGTATAGTCCGTTTTCCGCTCTGGCAATATCCTGAGTATCTTCAAAATTAAACACACCAATTTGACCAATGATACCGAGCTGACTAGAAATCGTACCATCAGGAGCAATGGTGATATCGGTAGCCTCAAAAGGTATCGTAATAGCAGCCTGAGCATTATCAAGGACTTGGTAGCCCGATGAATTGATTAAATTTCTTTCGAGATCCAAGCTAAATTGTCCTTGCCGACTATAGCGATTGCCGCCAGTACCCTGCACAGCAAAAAAGCCGTCTCCCTGAATAGCAACATCAAGAGCGTTATTGGTTGTCCGAAGAGAGCCTTCCCGAGTATCTCGCACTGTACGGTGATCTTGAACTGTTACATATCCTACACCAGGTCCTGTTTGCTCTAGAAATTCCCGAAATAATAATTTTTCTGACTTGTAAGCAACCGTATTGGCGTTAGCAAGGTTATGAGCAATAATATCCAACTCATTGCGCAAGTTCATCTGCCGAGCTAGTGCTATATTAAAGATGTTTGACATTCACTTTTTCCATGTTCAAGATTTTGTTCAAGATTTTGCATTTCGTTTTGCATTTCGAAGTTTTGTTAATCTTAAATCTAACATTCTAATACTAACGATAAAATTACTAACGATAAAATTTTCCGAAAGCAAAAAAATAGATTTGCGTTTCCACAAACACCGCAGATTTACAGATTTGCAGATTTACAGACGAGCAAATTACAGAAACAGTAAATGCAAGAACAGTGCCAACTGCCAAAACATTTTTTTGTGCTAATTTGATCACTTAAATCTTTGACCCATCGAATTCCTCAAGTTTTATTACAATGTCGATTTAATAGACACTTACACAAAACGTGTTTTTACTCAACAACTGCAAAAACATTGATTATTTTACTGGACTTTTTTTAAATACTTGCCACAATAAATTTTAGAAAAAATACACTTGCTTGTATATATGGCATAAAGTTGTGTAGATAACTCAATGCACATTGAGTTATCTATTGAATTTTCTTTCTATCTACGAAGGTTTTTTAAAAACCACAGATAATAACAAATATCTTAAAAAAACAGGACTATCAGCAAATCATCTAAACATACAACATCCTTTAACAAAAATAACATGAAATGGTAAATGAAACATGTCACAAAAACTCAAAACAGCTATATTTATTGATGGTGCTAATTTTCACTTGATGTCTCGTAGTCTCGATATCACTGTTGATTATCGTAAGTTATTAACCCATTTTGGCAAAAACTACCGTTTAATGCGAGCTTTCTACTATACGATACTTAGTGATGATGGTGAATTTTCACCCATCCGTCCTTTGGCAGATTGGTTGGAATACAATGGTTATACTGTTGTCACAAAAACTTTACCTGCTGGTGCAAGAGAAAACGCCTTCAATAACGGTGTTATAAAAAGCTCTATGGATGTTTGTATCACTCTTGATGTTATGGAAATATCTAGTTTTGTCGATCATATTATCCTGTTGAGTGGGGATGGCGATTTAGCTCCTTTAATTCGTGCGGTACAACGTCGGGGAACCGAAGTTTCTATTGTTGGCACTGTCCACGGTAAGTCATCTGTAACTTCTGATGAGTTGCGTAGAAAAGCTGATAATTTCATCAATCTTGCCGACTTAGCTTCTGATCTGCAACGAACTGATAACCGGACTTATGCTACCGAAGGTGTAGAAAGCAATATTCTAGAAATCAATGAAGAAGATATTGGAAAGTTCTCTCTCGACTAAATCTCTATTCGATGCCTTAGGGTTTGTACACTTGATTCTTATTCACAGTTTTTTATCCACAGCTTTTATAAAGCTCCATAAAGCGTGTCTTGATGGCTGACTTCATCATTGATAAAACCATCATTGATAAAACGTTGGTTTAAGAGTTGCAAGGCATGTTAAAGAGATTCAAGAACTTTTGACCTCCAGTTTACCGCCCCGAACAGTTACAATGGCCTTAAAAGAATCGCCGACATCCTCACGTAAAATCATATCGGCAAGCGGCGTTTCTATATAACGGCGTAACAAACGATTGAGCGGTCTTGCTCCATAACTAGAATCCACCCCCTGCTCTAGTAACCAGTCCTTTGCATCATCACTTACCAGTAACGTACCACCGCGGGTTTCCAGACGGTGAGATAGCTCTGACAGCCGCAAATCAACAATTTGTTGCATCGTTTCTCTTGATAATCGTTGAAACATCAAAACATCATCTAAGCGATTAAGAAACTCGGGCTTGAAGGTACTCTTGACAACCTCCATTACCTTTTCACGAATATCGGCTTCAATTTTTGTGGCTTTTCCTTCTAATAGATAAGACGAACCCAAGTTTGAGGTCATCACAATAACTGCATGACAGGCATCCACCAAATGTCCTTGCCCATCGGTTAACCGGCCTTCATCTAATAATTGCAAGAACAACAAAAACACATCAGGATGTGCCTTTTCGATTTCATCAAACAAAATAACTTGATAAGGCTGACGCTTGAGAGAAGTGGTTAGCGATCCACCCTCTTCATAACCAACATAGCCAGGGGGTGCACCAATCAAACGAGCAACGCTGTGTTTTTCCATGTATTCCGACATGTCTATCCGTGTAAGTGCTTTTTCATCACCAAATAAAAAATGAGCCAGTGCTTTGGTAAGCTCTGTTTTACCGACACCAGTTGGTCCTAAAAACAAAAAAGTACCGATCGGTCGGTTTTCATCTCCCAAACCGGCACGGCTACGGCGAACAACCTCACTTACCGCGGTAACCGCTTCGTTTTGTCCGATTACCCGTGCTGATAATATTTCCTCCATCCGCAGCAATCGCTCTTTTTCGCTACCCAGCATTTTCTCGACAGGTATCCCAGTCCACCTTGCAACAACAGAGGCAATATCCTCTTTACGCACCATCATCGATAGCCGTTGTTTATCTTCTGATAATTGTTTTTCTAGACGAGGAATCACATCATAAGCCAAACGACCTGCCTCGTCATAATTACCATTCTGCTGTGCCAGCCCTAAATGATAACGAGATTTTTCCAAGTTTGATTGCAATTCCTGAGATTTTAAGACCGATTGCTTTGCATCCAACCATTTTTCATTCAGGATTTTTGCTTTTTGCTCTAAATGATCGATTTTTTCCCGCAGTGCAGGCACAGAATCCTCACCCGTTTCAGGAGCAGTCACCCCCTCTAGCTCATCCCGCGTGCGTGCCTCCAACTCCATCCGCATCCGTATCATCCGACGTTCCAAACCATCTAATTCCTCTGGCTTTGAATCCAAAATCATCCGTAATCGCGATGCTGCCTCATCAACAAGATCAATCGCCTTATCTGGCAAGAACCTATCCTGTATATACCGTTTCGACAAACTAACCGCAGCAAGCAACGCATTATCTGTAATGGTTGTGCCATGATGAAGCTCGTATTTATCACGTAACCCCCGCAAAATTGCCATGGTCTCCTCATCACTGGGTTCTTTCACATAAACTGGCTGAAAACGGCGTGCAAGAGCCTTATCTTTCTCGATATATTTCCGATATTCATCCAACGTTGTCGCACCTATACAGTGAAGTTCCCCGCGGGATAAAGCTGGCTTCAACATATTAGAAGCATCCATCGCACCATCTGCCGCCCCAGCTCCCACAAGCGTATGTAACTCATCAATAAAACAAATAACCTCTCCATCTGATTCTGTAATTTCCAACAATACCGCCTTCAATCGCTCCTCAAATTCTCCTCGGAATTTTGCACCTGCCAACATCATCGATAAATCCAACATCACCAAACGTCTATCCTTCAAAAGGCTAGGTACGTCTCCCTCTGCAATCCGACTTGCCAAACCCTCCACTATCGCAGTTTTACCAACGCCTGGCTCCCCTATCAAAACTGGGTTGTTTTTTGAACGGCGCATCAGTATCTGCGTAATACGGCGTATTTCCTCATCCCGACTAATCACCGGATCAAGCTTTCCCAAACTCGCTTTTTCCGTCAAATCAACACCATAACGTTCCAAAGCTGTCTTTTCCTTGTCTGTACCACCTATCTGTTGCTTTAAAACAAACTTCCCTACCTCTTTTCGTGTGGCATCACTGCCTGCAAAAATCGCATCCAAGCCTTTGTCGCGAACCCGTAATAAGCTCAATAACAACACCATCGGGGTTATTTTACCATCACTCCCTTGCTGGCGACTTATTTTATCGAAATGTGAAAACACAACCGTCAAACGATTGGAAAAAGAAGGTTCTATCGGTGCGATAGATTCTATTTTTGGTTCTTTATCTAGTACCTCTTCCAAAAGAACAAACATTTTTTCAGGATCGCCCTCACAGCCCTTTAGAGCTTGAAAAAGCAAACTGCTTCTATCCTCCAACATCACCTGTAATAAGTGTTCTGGTATCACCTGCTGATGCGATAAACCCATCGCGGTTAAACGGCTTGAACCTAAATAAGAACGGCTTTTATCATCTAAATTTTCTAAATTCATATCTTCTTTCTTTGTTCTGATAATCTTCTAACTCTTCTTGATATAAGCCTTATTTTCTTATTTTCTAGTGTCTTCTAAAATTTTACTACACTTTTATGGTCAGCTTTCCGTAAAGAAGCCAACAAAAAAGAACGTAAACCCTCATCTACCAAAGGTTCCGCCCCAAACCAAGATTGAAAACCAACCACCCCCTGATACATCAACATTCCCAAACCATCAACCGTTGGATTTCCTCGTTTTGCAGCCTCAACTAAACACGCTGTTTTTAACGGGTTGTAAACAATATCAGCAACAACGCACGCTTGCGGTAATCCTTCAAGAGAATAATCAAACGGTGGCCCCCCTGCCAATCCCATCGAGGTTGTTTGAATAAAAAGATCAGCCTCTTTCAACAAATCTCGATCGTTTATCTCTGTTGCCACAATCGTAGCATCACGCCAATAACTTTTTAAATGATCACAAAGCTTACTTGCCCTTTCTAGATTACGATTGATAATGGTAAGCCTTGTACCAACCAACCCCTCTTCAAAAAGAGCATCGGCAATGCTAGAAGCTGCACCTCCAGCCCCTAACATCACCACGTGACCAAAAGCACCCGAAAAATCCAAAGCCTCTCCAGCCTCTTGAGAACTACCTACAAAAGATGCCCTAATAGATGCCACAAAGCCCCAACCATCACTACTATCACCAAACCAACCATCTTGATGCCGAATAAGGGTGTTCACAGAATCCGTTCGCTGTGCTCTAGGGCTAAGTGCGTAACAAAAACGAGAAATCTCTTGCTTGTGCGGAATGGTCACATTCATGCCAACAACTTCAACATCTGTCCAAAAACGATGAAGCGTTGTTTCTAAATCAAAAGGAGAGACCTCGCAAAGGTCATAAGCCCCTCCCAAAACCTGTTGTTGCTTCAACCAATACCGGTGCATCAAAGGCGATAAGCTATGACCAATCGGACTACCTATCACCAACGCTTGACGCTTTTTTATCTGTTTCAATCCTTGATGATTTGCCATTTTCTCAACATATCTAAAACTGGCAACAACGGTAAACCCAAAATTGTAGAATGATCACCCTCTATTTTAGAAAACAACTGTATGCCTTCGTTTTCAATACGATAGCCACCAACAGATTCTAGCGTATCATCTGCTATACTTTCCACATAATCATCAATAAATGCATCACTAAAATTACGCATGGTCATTTTAGGTGTCGCAACCGTTCGCCAGATTTCTCTTCCCGATAAAAATAATACACAAGCTGTAGGCAATAAATGTGTTTTACCACGCCACTGTTGTAGTCTTTCTTTTAAATCTTCTTTGCTTTTTGGCTTCCCACACACTTGTTTATCGAAAACCAAAAGTTGATCTGCACCAAGTATCATCACTTCTTCTAATGGGGTACCTTCTTGACATAAAAAAACCTGTTGTGCTTTTATATAGGCCAAATTAGCGACCATATCATTATAAGACATTCCGTTTTCTTGCATTTCTTCACGTATGGTTGCTTCGTCTACATGGGCAGGCGTTACTGTAAAATTACGTACACCGCTTTTTAACAATAGCTCTTTTCTTGTAACACTTGCCGAAGCAAGTATAAGAGAAATACTCATATTTGTTCTCTACGCCCTTATTCTTGAGGTTCCTGTTGTTCTGTTTCGTGCTGTTTTAGCACTGTTTGCTCTATACGTTCATTGTTTTCTCGCTCATAAACCGTGAAAAGACGTATAATTTCCGTAGCAGTTTCTTCAATAGAGCGATAAGTCACATCAACAAACGGATAACCTTGCTCTCGAAAGAAACGTATAGCTATTCGCACTTCATCTTGAATTGTATGAAAATTGGTGTAATCTGCATTGCGAATACCTCTCTGAACCGCAACTGATCGATATTCCCGAACAGAACTTAACCTTTTGGGATCAATGGTTAGCCCAACCACAAAAGGTTTGCCGTTATTGTTCAATTTCGACAAATCAAGACCATTGGGCATAATCGGTTCTTTAATAATCGGAATATTGGCAACTTTATAGCCCTGATTTGCAAGGTACACAGAGGTTGGCGTTTTCGATGTACGCGATACCCCAAAAATTAAAATATCCGCTTTATGTATGGTTTTTAACGACTTGCTGTCGTCGTGTTCTAAGGTGAAATCCATGGCATGAATACGAGAAAAATAAGCATCATCCATTTTATATTGAGCACCTGCTTTTCCGATAGAAGCCAATCCACTAAAATGTTCAATGGCTTGTATGGTATCTTCTATCACAGAAATACACGGTAAATCCTCTGCAAAACACGCTTCTTTCAGACGTTTTTGATGTTCTTTGTTTACGATACTTGTAACCACAACCCCTGGCTGATCGCGGAGAATAAGCAAAAGATATTCAAGATCTTTGTCACTCCGTATCATAAACCAACGTTGTTCCTGAAAATCGATCGAAGTAAACTGAGCCTTACAACCCTTTGCAACCTCGCTAACGGCGGTACCTATAGAATCTGAAACCAAATGAAGTATAATTTGCATATCTTTAAAATAGCTTTCCGTCACCCCCTATTACCCGAAAAATTTTATCATAACAGATTATGTCTGTGTAATATCGAAAAAAATATTCTGGGATTTTTCAAAGTTATCAATCGAACACCACTGGTTAACCGCGTCGCTTCCGTCAAACTCTCCCAGCCCAATCATCACCATTGGCAAATCATATGCGGACACAGAAATTTCTACCCCCGTTTTCACAGGAGGTTCCCCATAGAGAGGTTCCCTCATAGGACGGGCAAAAATTTCCCGAGACATCTTAAGTTAAAGCCAAGTCGCCTTTGGAGAGTGATGCATCAATTTTTGGAATTTTGCTATTGCCCCAACCATCGCCCCCAACCCACTTTTCATATCGCACGCCCCACGACTAAACGACCGAATGATTTTTCCATCCTCCGCCCGAGTACAAAAAGGATCACCAAGCCAGCCCTATTTCCCAAAAGACAAAGGTATCCATATGGGCTGAAAAAATGAAATCTCTCCGTTTAAGCCCTTCAAAATCTTCTGAAAATCTATCCGACCTCATTATTTGCCAGTCTCTTATTTACAGGAACCCGTGCCAAAATATTATAATGACCCGCCCCAATCACTTCTAATAAAAATTCAACCAGTAATAATCTATCCAATATACAGCCTAAAACTGTTGCTTCATTCGTATGATAAACTGTTGTAAATCATCAAAAGATGTAAAATAACACTGCAAAACAGGCTTTTGTCCCTTGGCTTCAACCCGTACCTGACAATCTAATAAAATACTCAGCTGCTGTTCTAACTCACGTTTATCCGCGTCTTTATAATAAGTAGTGTCTATACGCTCACCTTTTTTACGAGTACCTGCATCATCGATATCATCCTCGTTTTTATTCTGTTTTTTGATAAAATCCTCGGTTTCCCGAACACTCCATCCTTCTTTCAAAATAGTAAGTGCCACAGCTTCTGCGTTTTCTAAACCAACAAGTGAACGACCATGGCCACTTGAAAGCTGACCGCCATCCACCAACTGTTGTAAAGAACTGGGCAACGATAACAAACGCAAAGCATTCGCTACAACAGGGCGGCTTTTACCAACCAAACGGGCAATGTCTGCTTGCGTTAGTTGCTTTAACACCATCAATCGATTATAAGCACGAGCCTCTTCTATGGGGGTAAGATCATCTCTTTGAATATTTTCTACCAACGACAATACCAAAATCTCGTTTTCTGCAACGTCCCGTACCATCACTGGAATTTCGTGAAGTCCAGCCTTCATTGCCGCCCGCCAGCGTCTTTCACCTGCTATAATTTGATAATATCCTTTTTTATCGTGATATTCTCTCACCACAATCGGCTGTAAAAGACCTTGGTTTTTAATCGATATTGCCAGTTCTTCCAGTTCTTCCTCTCTAAAATTACGACGGGGCTGGTCTTTACTTGCCTCAATACGTTCAATCGGTAACGTCGATACGGGCATCGAATATTCTTCGATATTACTCTCGCCCAATAAAACCGATAAACCTCTACCTAAGCGCTGTTTTTCTACTTTTTTATTTTTATCATTCATAATTGTGGGTGTTTTCTTTGCATAATCTCTTTTGTTAACATTAGATAAGCACGGGATCCAGAACAATTAACATCATAAAAAAGAGCTGGTTTACCAAACGATGGCGCTTCGCTCAAACGAACGTTTCTTGGAATTACCGTATTAAACACTTTTGATCCAAGACATTGTCTCACATCTTCTTCTACAATATCGGTAAGTTTGTTTCTTTTGTCGTGCATGGTAAGTATAATGCCTTCTATTTCCAGACCTTTATGAAAACTTCTTTTTACACGTTCAATTGTTTTAATCAGGTGGGTTAACCCTTCAAGAGCATAATATTCACACTGAAGTGGCACCAAAACACCATCTGCAAAAGAAAGTGCATTAATAGTTAAAAGTCCTAAAGAAGGCGGACAGTCCATTAAAATATAATCATAATTATAGATATGATTTTCAAACGCTTTTTTCAGAAAAAAAGCTTTATTTTCTTCACCAGCAAGCTCTGTTTCTGCTGCTGCAAGATTTATAGAGGAAGGAATAACATCAAGACACGGAAATACCTCTTTTTGAACAACATCATCAAAACTACAAATACCGAGCAAAAATTCGTAAGAACTATAGGTATACTTTTCTCGAAGGCCAACACCCGTTGTTGCATTGGTTTGTGGATCAAGATCTAAAAGCAACACTCTTTTTTTACAAGCGGCCATACCAGTTGCTATATTTATTGTTGTTGTTGTTTTACCTACACCACCTTTTTGATTAGCTACTGCAAATATAGTCATGGATTACTTCAATGATTACAGGTTTTTATTCATGTTTTTCGATGAACCTTTTTCTTTTATACCACGAATAACCAATAAACAACCACCTTCCGACAAATCAGATAATATTTTTTGATAATTTATACTATTTTTTTTCTCTGTTTTTTTTATTTCTTCTTGAACATTTTTTCCTTTTTGGAAAAAACAAACCCCATTTTTATTGAGAAGTGGTTGTGCTAATTTGATTAATTGATCAAGAGGTGCCAATGCTCTTGCGGTTAATACGTCATAAGAACTAGAAACATGTTCTATACGGCTACATAAAATTTCGATAGGAATATCCAGTTGTTTAACTTCCTCTAAAAACTTGCATTTTTTTTCGGTTGCCTCGATAAGGGTTATTTTTCTGTCAAGTAAACATGAAAGTACAACCCCTGGCAAACCTGCACCTGCTCCCAAATCAGCGATAGTTGTTTCCTCACCAATAAATTTTTTCATATGGGGTACAAACCAAGTGCAATCGGCAATATGCCTTTCCCATATATTTTCATTTTTACCAACAATATTGATATATTTTCGCCAATGTTCAATAAGCTTTACATATTCGATAATTTTATGAATTTGTTCTTGTTTATAATGTTGTTCTAAAAACTTGGTGATTTGGTTTGATTTCATTTTTTCTTTGTTTTCCGCAAGGCTATTAAAAATATAAATATATATTTAATAAAAGAAGGTAATACATAGTAGTAAATCATAGGAAAGATGGCATAAGTTTTTTATAAGATAGTTTTAATAGAGTTATGAGTAAATATTTAACATAATTGGAATGATATTTTTTCATAAAAAAACAAGGGTTTGTGAGATATTTTACAGAGTAAATATGGATGTTATTTTTTGGATGTTGAAAAGTTTTGCAAGTGTCGATAACCTTGTGGAGAAGTACGAAAGAAAATGGATAAAAATTTTATCAAAGTTTATACATAAATTTTACCATTGTTTTAGATAGTTTTTGCCGATTTTATGGAGATTTATCCACCGGTAAAAGGGGGGAAAATAGAGATGGTATCGTTGTGATGTATGATTGTTTTCATATCTTTACAGAGGGTATGATTTACCGCAAAACGAAGGGTTTTGGTGTTTTCAAATGTATGATTCCAGAGATCATTTCTCTTTCTTAAAGAGAGAATAATTTTTTGGAGTGATTGAGGCTTTTCAAGAGGGATATCTTCTTTTTCAAGCTTAAGGGTTTCTCTTATCCATGCATGATAGGTAATTTTTGCGTGATTTATTGGGTTTTCAAGGGTCATTGAAGAGCACTTTCAAAAGATACAAAAGGAAGGTTTTCTCCTGGCGTGATTTGTTCTATGTTTTCATCTAGGATAGCAAAACCATGGGCTTGAGAAAGAGAGGATACCATTGCCGCCCCATTTTTACCATAAAGATGGAGGGTGGTTGCTTCTTGATTTTCTGATTTTGTGATGACTCTTACAAATTCGCGAAAGCCTTTTCTTTTTTGATAATAAAAATCTGCAGGATAAAGTGTTTCACGTGAAACACTTTTAAGAGAACGAAGATGACGAAGAATAGGTAATACAAGAAAAAGAAAACAGGTATAAGTAGCTACGGGATTGCCAGGAAGCCCAAAAATTATCGTAGAATCAACCAAACCTAAACCAACAGGTCTGCCAGGTTTGATACCAACACCATGAAATATTTTTTTGCCAATGCTAGTGATAACCGACATCATAAGATCAGATTCACCAAGCGACATCCCCCCACTTGAGATCAATACATCACACGAACAGGTGGTAAATAATTGCTTTAAAGTTTCCGAATCATCAGGAAAAATACCAAAATCAACCACCTCATAACCAAGCGATATAAGAGCAGATGATAGCATCGGGCGGTTACAATCTATGACAGATACTTCATTAGAATCGCTAGAATAATTAATAACCTCACCGCCAGTTGACGCCAAACCAATACGAAGAGGCGCGACAACATTTACGTCAGAAAAACCTTGAGACGCGAGTAAGCCAATGTCAGGAGGTGATAACAACATGTTTGAATCAAGCAATCGATGGCCTTCTCGAACATCTTCTCCAGTAAAACGAGTATTCATATAACGTTGTACGCCATTATTGGGTAGGAGAACTGTTGTTGGGGGAAACCCTGCATTTTTTATATGATTACCCAGCTTACAATCTTCTTTCATGATAACGGTATCAACATCGCAAGGAAGAGCTGCTCCCGTCATAATGCAAACTGCTTCACTAGCTTGTAAAGCACGGGGTTTTTCTCCTGCAAGTAAGGTGTACGCAATCTTGTAATTACGGCATCCTCCCTCATAATCGGAAAAAGAAATACCATAACCATCCACGGCGCTGTTGTCGTAAAAAGGCACCGAACGAATAGCGGTGATGTTTTCTGCAAGAGAATGCCCGTTTGCCTTTACCAAAGGTAGGGTTGTTTGATGACGCACCGGGGCGGCTAAACTTTGAAAAGCCAGAGCCAATGCTGCATCAAGAGATAAAAAATGCGATGTTACCTTACTAAGCTGGCTCATATATCCAATCCTTTATCAAAAATAATACGAGCAAGGGAGGTCATGTCTTCCCGCCGAGACCAAGCCAAATCAGAAGGCAAAAAAGAAGGACGCTCATCACTTGCAAAGCCAACAACACAAGGCCATTCAAGAGATCGCAAACTATCTTCATGGTTGTTTTCCCCCTGATTATTTTTATTTTGATTGTTTTCAGGTGGAGCAAGCACCACAATTTTTGGAAAAGATGAAAATTTATACCCCTCCAACAAAATAATATCCTCATCCATATAAGATAGTATTTTGTGAATGGTTGTATCCATTGTTTGTAGAGTACTTGGTGTGTGCATCATTTTCCAACCTTTATCGCTTACAAGTGCGGCACTAGAAGCTCCTGCCTCCTGATACAGCATTGAATCCTTTCCAGGCTTGTCGCGCACAATCTGGTGATGGGTCTTCTTCACAACCCCAACCCGCAAACCCATCTCTAAAAAGAAAGGTATTAACGATACGATAAGTGTTGTTTTGCCACTGTTTTTCCAGCCACAAATGCCCATTATTTTTCGTGATTGCTTTTTAGCCATTTTATAAAGAGTACCTTCTATTTTGCGAAAAACGTAAAAGAATTTTTCTATATAGTAATAAATATCTTAGCGTTTTCGTTTTTCTAAAGCATGTAAAATCATCAATAAAGCGGCAGGTGTTACCCCTTCTATATTGCTAGCAGCGCCTAAACTGTACGGCCGCTCTTGGTACAGTTTTTCTTTTACCTCGTTAGATAAACCAATTACGCTATCATAGGCAAAGTCTTTTGGTAGTAAGCGTCCTTCTTCTTCGTGGTAGCGGATGATGTCTTTTTCTTGGCGGGTAATGTAATCTTTATAGCAAAAATCAACGGTTAGGGTATGGCCGACCTCTTGAGAAAACGTAGATAACGTTTTTTGGTGTTCTGGAAAATGGGTTGCTAGGCTATGAAAATCGATTTTATCAAGAGACAATAGCGCGCCAAGTGAGCGACGGCTGCCATCTTCCTTTACAACAATGCCAAGAGAACGGAGTTGTTGCGGTGAGTAGCTATGATTTTGTAGAAATTTCCGTGCCTTGGTAAGTTGGTTTTTTTTGGTGCACCAAAGCTCTTGCATTTCTTTACCAAGAGAGCCTACTTCTAAACCGATAGGTGACAAACGCTGATCAGCATTGTCACAGCGAAGCAATAAGCGGTGTTCTGCACGTGCTGTGAACATACGATAAGGTTCACTTACCCCATGAGAGATTAAGTCGTCTACCATTACGCCGATGTAGCTTTCTGTGCGAGAGAGTATTTTTTCGGAACCATCTTTTGCAAAAAGAGCGGCATTAATACCAGCAAAAACACCCTGTCCACCAGCTTCCTCGTAACCGGTTGTGCCGTTAATTTGCCCAGCAAAGAACAAGCCTTCTATATCGCGAACTGCTAAATTCGGGCAAAGTGAACGAGGATCCACATAATCATATTCAATGGTATAACCAGCTTCTAACATGGTTACGTTTTCAAGACCTTTCATTGTACGCAGAAACGCTACTTGTACTTCTGCTGGTAGCGAGTTTGCAATACCGTTTGGATAGACATAATGATTGTCGCGTCCTTCAGGCTCTAAAAAAACTTGATGGCGTTCCTTATCAGCAAAACGAACAACCTTATCCTCAATCGACGGACAATAACGAGGGGGCTTGCCGGTTACCTCTGCAGAGATACTTGCAGAAAGCTCTAGATTTTTGCGGATAACTTCATGGGTGCGGTGATTGGTATAGGTAATCCCGCAGGCGACTTGTTCAACCTCAATGGAGGGTGTACGAATAGAAAAGGGAGTAGGTTTTGCGTCTCCCAACTGTTGCTCGCACAGATCCCAATCGATTGTACGGCTATCAAGCCTTGGCGGCGTTCCTGTACGCAAACGCGATAAGGGCAATTGCCATTTTTGTAAACGAAGAGAAAGCTTATCAACCGAAGCCTCACCAAGCCTGCCAGCAGAAAAAATCTCTGTGCCACGATAAATTTTTCCTCGAAGGAAGGTGCCTGTCGTTAAAACCACACTTTTGGCCTTTAATACCTCGCCACTTGCAAGAACAACCCCCTCGATTTTGTGAGTAGTGCTGCTTTTTGGTGAAGGAGAAACTTCTAAAAAATCATCAACAATACCCTCAATAACAACAAGATTCTCTTGTGATTGGATAAATTCTTGTATGGTTTTTGTGTAAAGTGTGCGGTCTGCTTGGGCTCGTGGGCCTTGAACAGCGGGGCCTTTTTTCCGATTGAGAATAGAAAATAAAATCCCTGCTTTATCAATCGCCCGTGCCATCAAGCCATCAAGTGCGTCAATTTCTTTTACAATATGCCCTTTGCCAATGCCACCAATCGCCGGGTTACAAGACATCACACCAATCGTATGGCTATCTTTGGTAACAAGGGCAGTTTTTGAACCCATGCGGGCAGCTACGGTCGCCGCTTCTGTACCAGCGTGGCCACCCCCTACGACAATAACATCATATTTGGTATCATATGGTTTTGCAAAATTGCTGTTTGTCATGCTAGTTGCTTTTAAGTGGTACTTTTAGATGGTAAGCGCGTTTTCTAAGTCGTTTAGAAGGTCATCTTCATGTTCAAGACCAAAAGCTATACGCAAGAGATTATCTTCAATATTGACAGCGAGGCGTTCTTCTTGGCTTAAACGCTGATGGGTTGTGGTAGCAGGATGGGTGATGATCGTTTTGGCGTCTCCATGATTGTTGGAAATTCTAATAACCTTTAAACGGTTCATAAGTGAGAATGCCGTTTGTTTATCTCCCTTTAATTGGAAAGATAGGATATTGCCCCCTGAAGTCATCTGCTTTTTTGTAATATCTTGTTGCGGATGGGAAGCAAGACTTGGGTAATTTACGGACTCAACTTGTGCATGACTTTCAAGAAAATTGGCAGCTTTTAGGGCGCTATGGCACATGGCATGATTTCGCAGGTGCAAAGTTTCCATACCTTTGAGAATAACCCACGCAACAAATGGGCTCATACAAGGTCCGGTATTGCGTACAAATGGTGTAAGTTTTTCTTTCATAAAGGTTTGATCAGCAATAATGGCACCGCCAATGGTTCGACCTTGGCCATCAAAATGTTTGGTTGTCGAGTAAACCACAACATCGGCGCCAAAGTTTAAAGGCTTTTGCACAATCGGGTTTGCAAAAATATTATCAACAACAACCGTTGCACCAGCTCGGTGGGCAAGCTCCGCAACACGGGTAAGATCAACAAGTTCCAGATTAGGATTAGAAGGGGTTTCCAGAAAAACAGCATCGGTTTTTTGCGACAAAGCCTGTTCCCATTCATCTAAGTTTCGACCGTCTATCATCACCGTTTCTACGCCAAAACGGGGTAGAATATGTTTGATAACGTAATCGCAAGAACCAAACAATGCACGACTAGATACCACCCGTGACCCTGTTCCTAAAAAGCAAGCAAGGGATGCAAACACAGCTGCCATACCGCTGGCCGTTACAAAACAAGCGTCGCCGCCTTCTAGTTCGGCAAGGCGTTTTTCTAAAAGTCGATTGGTTGGGTTGCCGTAACGGGAGTAAACAAAGTGATCAATTTCACCTTTAAACGCTTTTTCGGCTTCTTCTGCTGTTTTGTAGGTATAGCCAGAGGTTAAATAGATAGGCTCAGAGGTTTCCTCGAAATGGCTTTGTTCTGTAAACCCGTGAATTAGTAAAGTTTGATCGTGAAAAGATGACATGGTAGTAGCGGTGCCTCCTTTAAAAAGGTGAGATGGCGTGGTTTATGGGTGTCTATTGAGAGGATGACAAATAGGAAGAGGGTATAACCGTATTGGGATTTAGAATATTTTTGGGATCAAAAGCTTGTTTGATATGGATAAAAAGCTGACGATGGTGATGATCTAAACTTTCCATGAGTGCATCCATTTTTATGGACCCAATACCATGCTCGGCACTGAAAGTACCACCAAGATTGCTTACGGTTTCTCTTAAAAAGTCGGCGAGTTCTTTACTATACAGAAGAAAATCAGGTGCTGTCAAATGACGCTCGGTGTAAAAATTATAGTGGATGTTACCATCTGCGATATGACCATAGGGAAAACTTTGAAAATCTTTGTAGTATTTAGCGATATTGGTTTCGACATGCTCAAAAAGAGCTGGTAACTGGTGGATAGGAACGGCAATATCGGAACGGACGTAGTTTCTTGTTGTTGAAAATTGCAGGGGGGCTGCAACGATGCGTTCTCTAATTTGCCAAAGTGATCGCCGTTGTTCTTGGGTTTTTGCTTTGACGATATGTTGTATTTTTTCTTGTTCAAAGGTCTGCATAAGGGTTTGATCAAGAATGGTATCAAGGTTTTTGATTTGCTCGTGATTATCAAGGGTACTATTGACTTCTAATAAGAAGTACCAAGTTTCTTGCTTAGGGAGCGGAAAGTAAGTATTGGGATAGGCCTTTAACATTTGGGCGATAGCGTGGCACGAGATAAGCTCAGCGGCACAAAGACCGTGATCGGTTTGTTTTTGCACGATATCGAGAACATCGAGAAGGTGTTCAATGCGGGAGCTACTCAATAGATAGGTGAAATGATGCTTGGGTCTTGAGGTAAGTTTGAGGCTTGCCCCTGTGATGATAGCAAGTGTTCCCTCGTTGCCGATAAGGAGTTGATTGATATTATAGCCGCGATTATCTTTATAAAGAGGGGATAGATGTTGGTAGAGTGATCCATCGGCAAGTATGGCTTCAAGACCTAGAATGGATTGTCTGGTTGTGCCGTATTTAATCGCGTTGATACCGCCTGCATTGGTGGCGATATTGCCACCGATTTGGCATGATCCAGAGGCACCAAGGGCAATGGGAAACCATAAGTTGTTGTTTTCTAGTTCGTGGTTGAGTTTATCGAGAACGATGCCGGCATCAACCAAAGCGGTTTTTCCTTTGGCGTCGATTTCACGTATGGTGCAGAGTTTTTCTAAAGAGAGTACAATTCCGTAAGGGTTTTGCGGAATGGCGCCTTCGCACCTTCCTGTATTGCCGCCTTGGGGAGTAATTGCTATGCGATTTTGGTTACAAAACTTAACAAGTTTTTGTATATCTGCCACGGTGTTGGGTGTGGCAACGGCCAGCGTACTATTTTTGGGCTCTTTGCTTGTTGATGGCGTGAGATAAGGTTGAAGTTTTTGCAGGTTATGAAACCAGTTTTTGTGGCCTAGTAAGTTATCAAGGGCGGAAAAAAGCTGTTCAGAAGAAAGTTTCATGATAATTTTTGGGAAAAAGAAGAAAAGGGAACGGGTGAATCTTTAGGGTTGTGAAATTGGTGGATTTTTTAGGGGGCATGTGCTTTTGTAGCTCTTTGTAGTCTGTCGTTGATAGCGTCTCCCAAACCTTGGTAAGGGATAGGAACAACACCAATTCTATCAAAAGGGTCTCTATCAAGAAGATGCAGGTAGCGATAAAGGTTACGGGCGGCTTCTTTTAGAGACCCTTCTGGACTGAGATCGAGCGTTGCTTTTTTGCTACCATGGAAACCAAGTAAAGCCTCGTTTGGTTTGGGTTCGCTTATAACATCTTTGTAAAGGGGGCGTGATGGGGCGTAATGGGCAGGTAGTTGTCCGGGTGATATTATGGGTGATATTATGGGTGATTGTATAGGTGGTTGTGTGGAAAATTGTTTTTTAAGGATGGTTGTAACAGGTTGAAAAGGGGCCAACTCTTGCCAAGTAACGCTACCTGGCCGCAAAATGGCGATACGATTTTTTTCAAGCGAGACCACCGTTGATTCAATACCAACAGTGCAGTTACCGCCGTCAACAATCCATAAGTCAGCAGAAGGAAATGCTCTAACAACGTGGGTGGTACTTGTCGGGCTAAGTTCTCCAGATAAATTGGCACTAGGCATGGCAAGCGGGCAGCCAACTTTGCCGATAATCTCACGGGTGCAGGCAGTTGCTGGTATTCGCACAGCAAGTGTTGCTAGCCCTTTGGATACTTGTGGGGCGATGTAACAGTCGTCTCGTTTTTTTAAGACCATGGTGAGTGGTCCTGGCCAAAAATGATCAGCAAGGCTTTCGCTAAGCGGTGTTTTTTCTACATAACGCCAAGCCATGGCAGCATCTGCACAGTGGAGAATAAGCGGATTAAACGAAGGGCGGTTTTTTATTTGGTAAATTGCTGTTACAGCTAGGGGGTCGTCTGCTCTTGCTGCTATACCGTAGACGGTTTCCGTGGGCAATACGGCAAGCTCTCCTGCCAATAGGTGGGTTGCAACGTCTTTTTCGTGGTCTTTTTCGTGGTCTTTTTCGTGATGGTTGATGATGTTTGGCATTAGGCCACACGTTCTTCGCAATAGGATAAGAAATCGAACAGGCCTGCACGATAGGGGTTGTCTTCAAAGTGGAGCAATGTTTCTTGTGCTTTTTTTAAGCGAAGGTGGAGTTTTGACCGTACTTTTTCAAAAACTGCATGTTTTTCCATCAATTCTAGGGCTTGCTCACGGAAGATTTCGTTTGGCTTTTCATCTTTATGGAGAAAATTCTCCCAAAATTGCTTTTCTTTTGGATCTTTTGCAAGGGCAATGGCTAGAATCATTGGATAGGTCATTTTCTTCTCGGCGAAGTCTTGACCTTTGTCTTTTTTGAGTGCGTTTTCATCTCCTGTATAGTCTAGTAAATCGTCGACAATCTGAAAAGCCATGCCGATTTCTTCTCCCAAAGTATGAAGGCTTGCAAGATCTTCTAGCGTTCTACCTGCAATCATACCCCCAAGCACGGCAGCGGCACTAAACAATGCCGCGGTTTTATGACGCAAAATTTCCAAGTATTGGGCTTCCTCCATCACAAGGTGATTGTGCCAATAAAGTTGTAACAATTCCCCTTGGGCAAGCATCGAAGAACACCAAGCAAGGCGCTCAACAACGCCATCTACTTTGCATTTGTCCATAATCGCAAGGGTTTTTGCAAAAAAATAGTCTCCTACAAGAATAGAACGCTTGTTGCCCCATAGGGTATGAACAGTCTTTTTGCCTCTTCTTTGGCTTGATTTATCAATGACATCATCATGGAGTAAACTTGCAGAGTGTAAAAGTTCCATGCACGCAGAAGGTCCAATATGATCCCCACCTTTGTAACCACACATCCTAGCAGTGCTCACAAGTAGCAATGGCCGCAAACGCTTGCCACCAGCATACAGAATATGCTGACCCACAAGTTTCGACAGAATATTACCTTGCATCAGTGTTTCATCAATTACAGCCGAAACAGCTTTCATGTCATCAGCAGTAAGGGTTGTAAGTGGGCGCATTAAGGGATGAATATCAGACATCAATCGCTACAAAATATTCGAAAAATTAGAAACAATTAGGGTTGAGAACAACTCGTAAGGATTTTAGGAATTTTGATACCTAAAACAACGCTACGGAGTAAAAAGAATAAGCCCAGAGCCATCCATATACCGTAATTGTTAAACAGGTCTGCAAGTGTGTTTAAGGTAAAGAAAAATACGACAAAAGACAATAACATATTGTTGCGGATAATAGAGGTTAAACCACTGCCAAGAAAGAGACCATCAAGGGTATTAAACCAAACAATAAGAAGAGGAAAAAGACTAATCATTAACAGATAATCTTTGGAAAGTTTTAGGATGTCTTCCAGATTGGTGTGAAGCCTAATGATAGAAGCGCCAAAAACAAAAAAGAATAGGGTGTACATAATGGCTACCAGCAAGGACCACAAGAATATGGCAATAATAGAATTTTGGGCGAGTTCTCTTGATTTCTGACCTTTTGCACGACCAATAAGTATCTCGCCTGCATCAGCAAAGCCATCAAGCCCATAGGTGGTAAGCAGAATAAAGTTCAAAAGGATAGAATTTACAGCAAGGGTATCATTGCCAAGATAACTACTTTCTACAATAAAAAGGGTGAACGCAATTTGTAATAGTAGCGTGCGGATAAAAAGATTGGAATTGGTTTGAAAAATAGAGGTTATTCTTGATTTTTCGCAGATGATCGCAATATTTTTTCGGTAGCGAAATCGTAAAACTTTAAAAGCAAAGCAAAACCCAATAAAGGCCGCGGTATAAGAGGCTATAAAAGTTGCCCAAGCAATACCGCTAATGCCAGCGTTAAACTGAAAAACAAAAAGTAGACTAAGTACAATATTAATAACGCCTGCAACTATCACAATCACAAGGGTTTTTTCTGGTTTACCGCGACCAATCAGCCATCCAGAGAACACCATGATAAGAAACTGGGCAGGGGCGTCCCAAAGGCGAATAGAAAGGTAAGTCAGGAACTTGGAAGCGGTATCTTCTGGAGGGGTTGCAAGGCTCAAGCATAAATACAGAATAAGCGGTTGTAGTAATAAAACCAGTAATCCCATGAGCAATGCCCAGAAGAAAGCCATTTGCAGCGTAAGTGCGGATTCATTGAGTTTTTTTGCACCATTAGCACGTGCAGTGGCAGCCGAGGTACTCATTCGTAAAAAGCTGTAACAGCCAATAAAAACTGCAAAAAATTGTGTACCCAAAGCAAGAGCTGCAATATATGATGAAGAGGATAAATGACCTGCAATCGCGATATCGATAGTACCAAGTATAGGAACGGTAATGTTGGTAAGGATACCAGGTAAAGCAAGGCGGGCGCTGGTTTTGATGGTATGGGTTAGGTTTGGTGTTGCCATAATTTTTAAAAGATAAAGATAAGGAAGCGATCATCAATGAAAATATTGCGAGCCCGTGGGATAGTGATATTGGTAACAGCTGGTGTTTTGTGGTTTGGCTTTGTAATTTACTATAGCCTTGATAACCAAAGCAAAGACCAACGAATGGTTTTTAGTGGCAAGACGATGGGAACAACTTACAGTGTAAAAATAAGGGGATCCCAGCCCCTTGAAGACAGAGCAACTACAGAGGCTAAGATAGAAGCGACCTTAGCAGAGGTTAATCAAACTTTTTCGACCTGGCAAGCAGATTCAAGTATCAGCGGTTTTAATCAAACAAAAACCTTGGATTGGATAGAGGTTCCAGAGGAATTATGGCAGTTGGTAGATACGGCAAAAGCACTTTGGTTTGTTACGGGGGGGCTTTATGATGTAAGTGCGGGTGCTTTGTTTCAGCTTTGGGGTTTTGGCAGTAACCAACAAACAGCACCACCAGAGAAGCAAGCGATTGTACAGGTATTAAAAACGGTTGGCATGCAGCATCTTGAAATTCATGAGGAGCGATTTGCTTTGCGCAAACGGGTGAAAGAGCTTCAGCTTGATCTTTCTTCTATCGCAAAGGGTTATGGGGTGGACGCTGTTGGCAAGATGTTAGAGGAGGAGGGTGTAGAGCATTATTTGGTCGAAATTGGCGGTGAAATTCGCGTAAGAGGAAGAAAATCGAACGCTCAAAAATGGCACATTGCGGTAGAAAAGCCAGTTGATAACTTGCGAGCAGTGGAAGAAGTTTTGGCGTTGGCAGATCAATCGATGGCGACTTCTGGGAATTATCGGAACTTTTTCGAAGAAAATGGTGAGCGTTACGCACATATATTTGACGTAAAACGTGGATATCCTGCTAAGAGCAGGCTTGCATCGGTTAGTGTATTTGCAGAAACCACGATACTTGCCGACGGTTGGTCCACCGCTTTGTTTGCCATTGGTGCGGAAAAAGCGATGAGGCTTGCTAAAATTATGAACTTACCCGTTTTATTGATACTTCATCCAAAAAAACAGCAAGAAGAAGGCAAAACCTTGGATGAATTCGAGATTTGGTATTCTCCTAAAATGGTACAGATGATCAAAAATCGGGAGATTGATCTCGTACGCAAAAAAATAGAAAAATTCTAAAGTTGAGAAAACGATAAAATAAGAGTTTTAAGGTATTAAAACAGAAAGACCAGTAGTTTGGCGACTTTCCAAAGCCTGGTGGGCAGTGGCTGCATCTTGAAGAGCAAAACGCTGTTGAATTTCCATTACCTCTGGGGTTTTGCTTAAAAAGTCAAAAAGCGTATTTGCTGAAAGTTCTAAGTCGGCTCTGCTTGCGGTGTAAGCCAGTAGAGTAGGTCTTGTAAGGAACAAAGAGCCATGGCTTGCAAGAGACAAAACCTGAAAGTTGGCGACAGGTCCTGACGCATTACCAAAACTTACCATAAGACCTCGGGGCCGCAGGGAGCGAAGGGATTCTTCAAAAGTTGCCATACCAATCGAGTCATAAACAACCGGTACTCCTTCAGGGCATATTTCGTGTACAAGAGAAGAGAAATTACCACCACTCAACAATACGTGATCGCAGCCAAATGATAATGCTGTTTCTCTTTTTTTCTCAGAACCTACCGTACCAATTACAATAGCACCAAGGTGTTTAAGCCACGGAATAGCTATTCGTGCAAGACCGCCTGCTGCAGCATGCCACAGTACCGTTTCGCCAGCCTTTACAGGATAAGTACGGCAAAGAAGGTATTCCGCAGTTAGGCCCCGTAGCATCAAAGCACCTGCCTTTTCGGCGGGAATAGAGGCAGGTAGGTGCAGTAATTTGTCTTCGTGGATATTGCGAGAAGTGGCGTAACCCCCTATGGCATTGCCGTAAGCAACGCGATCACCTTCTTTAAAGCGGGTAACTTCTTTGCCACAAGCAATCACAACCCCTGCCCCATCACTACCGGGTATAAAAGGCAATGCCATAGGGTACAAACCATTGCGTTGATAAATATCAATAAAATTGATGCCAACGGCTGTTTGTTGGATGTAAACCTCTTGCCCTTCTGGAGGGGCAAGCTTGATATCTTGCCAAGTTAAAACAGAAGCATCACCGTATTGATGGATAAAAATAGCTTTATCGGACATTTTGTATAATTCCTTTTTTTTGTGAGGGGGTAGTTTGAGGTTAGGCTTTTACGCGAAAGCCTTCTTTGGCATCAAGGGCGAGCTCATTTTCTAAAATTTGTTTTCGCCATTCTAAGTTTTTTGCAATACCACCAAACGGGTAGAGATGTAATGCTGCAACTTGTAGGTTTGGCTTGTAAAGGTTGTGTACAGCCACATCATAGATAAGCTTGTTGGGATTTTGCCCATGAAGTAGGGAGAGATTAGGCATTTGTTTGGTAATAAAACGGATAGAGTTTCCAACACCGCAGGCTTTGGCGTGATTATAAAGTGTTTTAAGGCTAGCAATACCTGGAATGCCAAGATGAATGGGAATTTTGTTCTGGCGGGTGGAAAGAAGATCAAGCCATTTTTTGATTGGTTCGAACTCGAAACAAAATTGGGTAGAAAGATGAAAGCCGATATTTTTATGTGTTTCAGCAAAGATATTTTTTTGGTCCAAAGCTTTTAGAATATCGTCATTGGAAATATCGGGGGAGCCTTCGGGGTGACCTGCAAAAAAAACATGAGTTTCATGATCTTGTAAATTAGAGAAAAGATCGGTTTGAGAGATATTCTGGAAGACATCCATGCTAGAGGTAAAGGGCCCTGTTTGTTCGCTACCGCCGCCAGCGATCAGTAAGAAATCGCTATCTTTGGTTTGTGAGAATAACTTTTCTAAGCCTTGTGAGAGTTCCTGCTCGCTTTTAATCGAGCGGGCAGCAATGTGGAGAACTGATCTCATACCTTGGCTTGCAAGTGTAAGGGCGGTGGAGACGGTTTCATCAAAGGCTGTATTGGGGAGATGGGTGATAAATAATTTGGTTTTGGGTCCTAAAAATGGAGCAAAATCACCAAAAGTTGCAACAGACTTTGGGGTTACTTCTAAGCTGGCGTTTAGAAGCAGGCGTTTAATTTCTGTAAAAACGGCAGTTTCAGGAAGAATATTCATGATAAAAAATTCTTTCTAGCTTCGGTAACTGGTGTTGATGCGGATATATTCGTGGGTTAGGTCATTGCTGTAGAAAACAAAGCGATGCTCTTGTTCTGTGGAGCTTTTTCCATGATGGTATGGTGTTGAATGGATTTGAGCAAGATCAACGGTGATTGTGATTTCTTTTGTTTTGAGATGATTTTCGCAAGCCTTGGTATTTTCGTGGAGAATTTGTCCTTTTTTGTAAATCGGCAGATGACCAAAAGAGATGGTCAATTGTTCGACATCAACAGGTAGTGATGTTTTACCAATTGCCATTGCAATTCTTCCCCAGTTTAGGTCTTCGCCGTAGATAGCGGTTTTTATAAGAGGAGAGTTGGCAATTGCTTGAGCAAAAACTTTTGCGTTTGCAGTACTTTGTGCGTTCTCTATCTCAATTTTGAGAAGCTTCGAGATGCCTTCGCCATCTTTGACAATCAAAATAGCAAGTTCCTTGCAAACCTTGTGAAAAGCTGAAAATACCGCGTCATGCTGCCGATGAGATAAAGGAGGGGCTTTTCCAGTTGCCATAGCTAGCACCATATCACTTGTGGAGGTGTCGCTATCAACAGAAATAGCGTTAAAAGTGGTGGGGCAGCTTTGGTTTAGATAGGTTTGTAAGGTAGAGGCTGGCAACGGCAAATCGGTAAAAATAAAAGCAAGCATGGTTGCCATATTGGGCGCTATCATGCCAGAACCTTTGGCAATACCGCAGATGGTGTAGGTTTCACCGTCAATCACAAGCGATTCAAAACACGCTTTGGCATAAGTATCGGTTGTCATTATGGCGGTTGCTGCCTCTTGCCAATGATTTTTTGTGGTAAATTGTAAATGTGGAAATTCATCAAGAAAGTTTGCAGGCTCTAGTTGCTTGCCAATAATACCGGTTGAGGCCATTAGGGTATGTTCTTTTTTGCATCCTAGTTGATTAGCAAGCTTGCTGGTAATTCGTTGGGCATGTTCCTTGCCAATAGCACCTGTACAAACATTGGCATTGCCCGCATTAACGATTAAGGCGTGAATTTTTCCGCCTGGAATACGCTCTCTTGCAAGGGTTACTGGCGCGCCAACAATGCTTGATTTTGTGGTAACGCCTGCAAGGGTTGCTTCTTTGGAAAAGTGGGCAACCAGCAGATTATCCCTTGGATGGTAAGGGCCTTTGAGGGAATATGTCGCAAGTTTTAGACCTTTGATAATCGGAATATCAGGAAATGTTAGCGGTGCAAAAGGGGATGTCACGATAGAACCTCAGTTTAGAGTTTTAGAGAAATGTCTCGTTCATGAAGGAAACTATCAAGTGTGATGCCTTGAATACTAATTTTGAGATCAGCTTGCTCGCTATCAAAAAAAGGAGAGGAGACAAAAAATGACAAGTGCTTATCGGTGGTTTTGAGATCAGGGTTACCAAAAATATCATGAAGTTGTTGTTCTAGTTTTAACAGGTTATCGGTAAGGGGGGGGCTGTTTTCAGGGTAGGGAGGTAGGGTCATTTGCCATGAGAAATGGGGAGATGGGGAGGCTTCTTTTTGGTTTTTGTCGCGAATATGACCATCAAAATGGATAGAGAAGAGATCGGGTGAAAATCTTTCGTCGCAAGCTTGAAAATAAAAACAATTGGTAGATAAAACAAAGGAAGGTTCTAAGTTTCGGGTATGGGGATTGGTTGTGGTTGGAGGCAGGTGGTTTTCTTTAATAAAGGCAAGAAGCAAAGAACGAACAAGATCGTTGGCAGGCTTTAGAAAGTCTTGAGTCGTCCAGAAAGAGACATCATCCAAGGGAACATCCTCTGAAAGGATGTAACGCATAAAAATACTTAAGAAACAAAGACGTTCGGCAATCGTTTGGATGGTGCCATTTTTCTCGAGTTCTTGATGGGTGCTTTCGGCAATATTGAAATAGTGAAGCATTTCTTTTGCCTCTGTAGAGAGATCGACTTTATCTTGGGTAGATTGGTGGAATTGGTCGAGTTTCTCTTGTCCAGAGGTGCTTTTTTGGCGCGTTGCACCTGTGGAAGCCTTGCCAGAAGATTTTTTTAAATAACTGGCTTCACTACCGGCGGAATGATTGTTATGGTTGAGACGACGAATCATAAAGGTATGTTTCTGACTTGCGAGAGATCATAAATCGTTATAAGCTAACAGAAGGAGAAGAAAATGACTTCTTAAAACTCAATAATGAACCCGACCCGTTAAAAAATTGTTCTCTAGCCTACCGTAAATTACGTTGTGAACCAAGTAGGGTGGTAAAATTATTTTTGAGATCAAAGCGGGGCTGAAGAGGGGTGCGAAAATTAGAAATTATTTTTGAAAATCGGTAAAAGCAAATGGTATCTCTTTACAATTTGATAGATTTAATGCTGTCGATGTATACAGGCTGTGTCTTGGTTTGGGTATTAATGTCGTGGTTGATTGCTTTTGATGTGATAAACCCACGGCAAACTTTGGTACGGATGGTTGGGCAATTTTTGTCTGGAATTATTGAACCAGTATTAACCCCAATAAGACGTGTGATTCCTATGATTGGTGGAATTGATTTGTCTTCGATTATACTGTTTTTTGGAATTTACCTTATTCGCTCGCTTTTTGCAGAGTATTGGTTTGTTTTGTTTGCATAATTTGCGTTTTGTGCCGTTTTTTAAAGCTGGTTGGCATCAATCTGGGTAACGGTTCCTTTTTGAATGGTACAAATTCGGCTGCATTTTTGTGCAAGAGCAAAATTGTGGGTGGCCATTAGTAGGCTTGATTGTTTTTCTTTTACGTTGGCAAGTAGGATATCGGCAGTTTCATTTGCTTTTTCTGGATCAAGATTACCAGTTGGTTCGTCTGCGATGATAAGTTGTGGGCTGTGAACCAATGCTCTTGCTACGGCTACCCTTTGTTGCTGGCCGCCAGAAAGCTGAGATGGGTAATGGTTTAATCTTTCTGCCAGTCCCATGTCATGAAGGATTGCGGTGGCTTTCGCTTGGATATCACTCTTGGATAACCCCAAATACTTTTTGGCAATCCACATGGGCATCATTACATTTTCAAGAGCGGTAAATTCGGGTAATAGGCTGTGGTGTTGATAGATGAAGCTCATATTACCTAGTCTAATTTTTGTGCGCTCATGGCTTGATAGTCTAGAAACGGTTTGTTGTCGAAATTCGATATGTCCTTTTTGAGCAACATCCAACAAGCCAACAAGGTGGAGCAGCGTTGATTTTCCACAGCCACTTGGTCCGACTAATGCAACACTTTCGCCTTGTTCTATTTTGAAAGATAAGTCGGTTAAAATGGGTAAGGTACCAGCCGAAGTTTGATAGGCGTAATCAAGATTGCTTACAGATAGAATAGGCTCGTTACTCATTTTATTGATCCCGAAGAATAGCGACAGGTTCAAGCTTCATTGCCCGCCATGCAGGGTAGAGTGACGCCAAAAAAGTAAGGGTAAAGGCACTTGTTGCCACAAGGATAGTATCGGAAAAGGCCGGCTCTGATGGTAGCTTCGACAAAAAGTAAATTTCTTCCTGGAATAAGCGAAATCCAAAAGCTGTTTGTAAATAGAGACGGATATCTTCGAGATAATAAGCAAACAAGTTGCCGCCAATACAGCCGAGCAAAGTCCCAATAAATCCAAGGGATGAACCAACAATCAGAAAAACCCATAGCATTGATGATTGCGACATACCCATGGTTTTTAAGATAGCAATGCCTCTACTTTTATCTCGCACCAGCATGATTTGTCCCGATATAATATTGAAGGCTGCCACCAGTATAATTAACGTAAGAATAATAAACATAACGTTGCGTTCTGTGGTGAGTGCCGCATTTAGGGTAGCATTGCTGCTCTGCCAGCTGGTTACGCGTACTTGGTGCGAATTTTCGATGGTTTCATTGAGTTTTTTTGCAACATTTGTGGCATCATCAGGCTCTGAAACAGTGATCTTGTAACCTGAAATGTGGCCAGGAATACGAAAGAGTTTAGCAGCTTGTTCTAGAGGTAGTAGAGCAAGTGAGTTGTCAATTTGGTACATACCAACTGAAAAAGTACCAATGACATTAAAAGTTTTGCTACGAGGAATGCGGCCAAAAGCGGTTGAGGAGGTTTGTGAGGAAATAAAAGTGACACTTTGATTGGTGGACAAGGCTAATTTTTCTGCAAGTTTGCGACCAAGTAGCATCCCTTCTCCTTTTTTAAAGGCTTCTAGTGATTGCGGCGTTAGATGAAATTGTTGCAGGTGAGAAAGATCGTCATGGTTGACCCCTGTAATTAAGGAGCCTTGAGAAAAACCGTTGGCAGTTAGCATCGCTTGTCCTTCGACAAAAGGAAACGCGTTTTCGATAGCGTCAACATTATCAAAAAATTTTTCGAGCGAACCATCATCAGGTAAGGCGTAGGGAACACCTTTGACATTCACATGGCCATGTACACTAACAATCTTACCGATCAATTCCTTGCGAAAGCCGTTCATAACCGACAAAACGATAATAAGTGTTGCCACACCAAGAAAAATACCAGTGACAGAAAACCAAGAAATAACAGAAATAAAACTGTCTCTTTGGGGAGAACGTAAAAAACGCCAAGCAATGCGGGTAACAAGCGTAATCATGCGATGTGCTTTAAGAAACTTTATGATCTTGGAAAAAATTGTCGAAGGCAGACAAAGAAAGTAGTGTCCGTTCACTTGTGTGACGGTTTTTGATCTCGATGACATTTTCTTTGATGTTCTTGGGACCAACGATGATTTGCCAAGGGAGACCGATTAAATCCATGTCGGTAAATTTGACGCCAGCACGTTCGGCTCTGTCATCTAAAAGACAGGTGATGCCATTACGCTGTAAGCGTTCGAAAAGATCGATACATAAACTATCGCAGGCCAAATCACCAGTTTTTACATTCACAATGCCAACCATATAAGGTGCTACAGCACCTGGCCAAATAATGCCATCTTTATCGTGGCTTGCCTCAATAATAGCGCCAACCAAACGAGAAATACCAATACCGTAAGAACCCATTTGTACCGGAGTTTTGTCCCCCGTTTCCGTCTCTACCGACGCATCAAGGGGAACCGAATACTTATCACCAAAGGAGAAAATATGTCCAACTTCAATGCCGTTAGTAGCAAGGCGATATTCTTCAGGAACTTGTTGCTGATAGGCTTGCATATCAACAGCATCATCGCTGGCGGCGTAATAAGAAAGCCAAGGTGCTACCAAGGATTCGGCGTCTTTTTCAGGGTTATCCAGTATGGAAGTTTTAAGATCTAGCAAGCGAGAATCGCAGAAAATCTTACTTTCGCCAGTCTTTGCAACAATCACAAATTCATGGCTTAAATTACCGCCAATAGGGCCTGTTTCTGCTCTCATGGGGATAGCTTGCAACTTGAGACGAGCAAAGGTTCGTAAATAGGCAACAAACATGGTGTAGTAAGATTCTTTGGCACTTTCTTCGGACAAATCAAAGCTATAGGCGTCTTTCATGAGGAACTCACGACCACGCATGATACCAAATCGAGGTCGAATTTCGTCACGGAACTTCCACTGAATATGGTAAAGAGAAAGTGGTAGTTGTTTGTAGGAATGTACATTACTAGCAAAAAGCTGTGTGATCATTTCTTCATTGGTTGGGCCGTAGAGCATGTCTCTACCGTGGCGATCTTTCAGCCGTAACATTTCTGGTCCATAATCTTCGTATCGACCAGAGCGACGCCAGATGTCGGCATTTTGAATGGTTGGCATAAGAATTTCTTGAGCGGCAATGTTGGATTGTTCTTCTCGGACAATTTGTTCAATATGACGCAAAACACGGTAACCAAGAGGTAACCAGGCATAAATACCGGCACTTGTTTGCCTTATCAAACCTGCACGAAGCATTAATTTGTGAGAAATCGTGTGTGCGTCAGCAGGTAGCTCCCGAGTAGTGGGGAGAAACAAGGATGACATCTTGGAAGAAGGGAAGTTTAACATCAACAGGGTTTCTTTACAGCGTACATTTGTAACAGAAATTAGACGACGAGCGTTATTTTATCTTTTCGGATGAGAAATAGTCGAAAAATTCGCTGTTGGGGCTGACAACAAAAGTGGTGTTTTCTCCCTGCAAGCTTTTGCCATAAGCTTGTAATGATTTGTAGAAGGAGAAAAACTCAGTATCTTGAGAAAAAGCTTCTGCAAGAATAACATTTCGACGGGCTTCACCCTCACCTCTTAGAATTTCAGCTTCTCTTTCAGCCTCAGAGACAAGAACAACTTTGGTTTTATCTGCGTTGGCTCTAATTTTACGGGCTATTTCTTCTCCTTCTGCACGGAACTCTCTAGCAAGACGTTCTCGTTCTGCTCGCATACGATTATAAACAGCCTGACTAGTTTGGGTTGGTAAATCGGTTCTGCCAATACGTACATCAACAAGTTCCAAACCAAAGGACTTGGTTTGTGGTGTTAATTCTTGGAAGATTTCTTCCATTATGCTCTCGCGTCTATTTGATAACAAATCAGAGACAGCAACGGTTGCGATAATTCTTCTTAAAGCGGCGTTGATGTTTTTACCGAACAAATCCCGAAGGCGTTCTTCTGTTTGTACCCGTGTATAAAACGCCACGGGATTTGTAATTTTGTAGCGAGCATAGCCATCTACGATGATACGTTTTTTGTCGGTAAGTAATACTTCAAAAGAAGGTGGATCGATGTCAAGAATACGTTTGTCGTAAGTGACTAGATTTTGAACAAAAGGCAGTTTTATATTCAGGCCAGGCTCAGAGATGACCCGTTTGACTTCACCGAATTGCAAAACAATGACTTGATGGATTTGGGGTACCCAGAAAATCGATTGCGATACCACAAAGACAAAACCGACAAAAAGTATAAAAACAGCAGCAATACGAGGAGACATTATAAAAACCGATGGGAAAGGGGTGATGTTCTATGTAAAAAAATGGTTAGGAACGATGGAAAGTATGGGATCCTTTAGCGTTTTTTAATACTTTTGCGCAGTTCAGGGAGCGGTAAAATAGGTATAACACCATTGCCTTCACTATCTAAAATGATTTTGTCTGCGTTTTCTAAGACACCAGAAACGGTTTCAATATACATTCTCTTACGGGTAACTTCGGGGCTTGCTTTGTAGCTTCCTAGAACCGAATTGAATCTTGCGGCTTCACCGATGGCTTCGTTGATGATCTTTTCTTTGTAGGCTTCTGCAATACGGATGATTTGTTCGGCCTGACCACGGGCAGAAGGAACAATAGAATAGGCATAGGCTTCTGCTTCGTTACGCTTTCTGTCTTGGTCTTGCCGCGCTCGTTGCACGTCATTGAAGGCATCGATAACTTCTGCGGGAGGATCCGATTTCTGCAGGACGATAGATTCAATCTCCACACCACTTTGGTAACTATCTAGAACGGTTTGCAGCAAGGCTTCTGAACGGAACTCAATATCTTGTCTTCCTGTTGTTACGGCTTGATCAAACGTTGTCTGACCAACAACTTCACGCATCACGCTTTCTGCTGCAAGTTGTATTGTAGTTTCAGGGCTTCGAATGTTAAAGAGATAGGCAACGGGTTCTCTAATTTTCCAGAAAACGGTAAAGTCCATGTCGACAATGTTTTCATCTTCGGTCAGGATAAAACTTTGTTTGGGAATATCGCGAATAGTATCTGCACTTCCGCTAACAGCTTCGTAACCAATGTTAATACGGCGGGATCGCGATACTTCTGGTAGTATGACGTTACCAATTGGGGTTGGAAAATTGTAATGAAGACCAGGTTCTGTAACTTCATTCAGCACGCCAAAAACCAACTCAACCCCGCGCTGTCCAGGTTCTACTCTGTAAATACCAGTGGCAAACCATATCACCACAAGCACCACAAAAATGGCACTTAGACCAGAAAAATTGAAAAAACTTTGCAAGCTTGGACCATCGCCACTACCTTTGCCACCGCCACCGCTTTTGCCACCGCTTTTCTTTCTGCCAAAAGGCATTTTTTCTTGAAAATCACGGATGATGTCTTCTAAGTTGGGTTGTTGCTGATTTCGACGACGTTTATCAAAGGGTGATGGGTCATCATTTTCCCCATTGTCATTCCCCCAAGGGTCGTTGTTATCGTTCTTGCTATTACGGGGATCTTGTGACCATGGCATAGTATTTACTTGTATCCTTGTAATTGTAGAAAAAAAGCCCAAAAAATCAACACATACTTGTTTGAGCAACTCTCAAGCGACTTTGAATGATCTTTTAGAACGACTCAAATACGTTGGGATTAAAATATGAAAAATCTAACAACCTCAATATAATGGATATTGCACAATATACAAGAGAGAAACCAACATTTGTGTTTGTATTAGGACAAAAACTATGCCGAAAAAAGCAAAAACAGTAGTAAGGCAATGATTATAAATATAAAATACAGACGGTATTTTTTCAGATGGTATTTTTCGACAAAAGAAGGCTGGATCTGATAATTTTTCTGTATTTTTTGTATCATGGTAATTTGGTTTGTGAGTAAGTTTTCGATAACATCTTGCCAGAAAGAAAACATTTTTCTTGGGTCAAGAAGGGCTATGCGTCCTTTTTGTTGTAAGATTTGTAGGTTTAGCGTTACTTGTATGGTCTGTTTTTCGGTGTTAGAGGCGTTTTTTTTGGAGCAATCTTTTATAGAGAGCGTTAGAAGAAATTCGATAAGACCGTCTCGACCATTAAAAAGACAACCTTGCCAAGTAATTTGATCTGCGGATTTTTTTTGGGTTAGTTTTCCTTCAAGGGTACTTTGTAGGCCTTGGCAATTGAGAGATACTATGGCTGGAGCTTCATTGGTTTTTGGGGAGCAGGTACCAATAGAGAGTGGATAAGTTTGAGGGTTTTCTGGGTGTTGCCATAAGGTTTTTTCTAGACCAAAGGACAATATTTTCCATAATACAGCAGGTGGTGGTCCGAAGGCGGTGTCGGTTATCTTTTTAGTAGCCGAAAAGGAAGCGTGTTGGGGAAGAGGAGCTGACATGATGGTGGAGTTTTAGAATTTTTCTTTGAGAAGGTTTTTGGTAAGGGTTGCAACTTTTTGCATATCTATACTATTGGGGTAGAGCTTTTTCATGGTAGCAATGACCTTACCGATTTCAGTAGGATTTTGAATATTCAGGTCATCGATCACAAAGCCGATAGCTTGTCTGGTTTCTTCCTCATCCATTTTTTGAGGTAGAAAAGATTCGATAACAGCAATTTCGGCAAGTTCGCGCTCAGCTCGTTCTTTTTGGTCGTTAGAGCGATAGATCATTTCGCTTTTCTGGCGTTGTTTGATCATGGTTTGTAGGAGTTTAAGAATACCTTCATCCGATAAACTTTCTTGTAAATCGACACTTCGAGCAGCGATATCAGCATCTTTGATAACCGCCATCATTAGGCGAAGAGTAGAACGGGCGACGTCGTTATTTTCACGCATGGCACGTTTTAACGCTAAATTAATCTTTTGTCGCATAAATAGTTAAGCCTTTGGGATAGAGTTTTTTCATGGTGGCAGTCACTTTGCCTACTTTGGTAGTATTTTGGATATTGAGCTCATTGATAGTAAAATTGGTCATTTTTTTGGTTTTTTCGCTATTTGCTTTTTGAGGCAGAAAAGATTCAATAATAGCAACTTCGACAAGTTCGCGCTTAACCCCTTTTTTTTGGCGTTGTTTGATCATGGTCTGTAAGAGTTTGAAAATATTTTCATCTGATAAACCCTCTTGTGAATCAACACTTCGAGCAGCGATATCAGCATCTTTGATAACCGCCATCATTAAGCGAAGGGTGGAACAGGCGATGTCGTTATTTTCACGCAAGGCATGTTTTAACGCTAAATTAATTTTTTGTCGCATATGAAGGATTAAGCCTCACGGTAAGTTGGTATATAAGAAAGTCGTTTTTAAAGATGGTGTATTTCCGACGTTGTTGTCTTTGTTTTTAGTTTTCAAGCCTTTTGGTTCTTGTATAGGTTTTGTAATAATCAAGGTTTCGTTCAAGAATAGGCGATAAAAGCATACGAATTTCGTGCAAAGAAGTTCCGTTTTCTCGCAAACTGGCAAGGGATGTTGCATGATCACGTTTAGACAGTTTGCAACCTTTTTCATTTTTGATCAAGTCATGATGAAAGTAGATTGGGGGTTGCCATGAAAAAATACGTTGGAGTGCACAATGAATAATGGTGGATGCGAGCAGATCTTTACCTCTGATGATCATTTCTATCTGTTGGAGAGCATCATCTATCACAGAGGCTAGATGATAACTTACATGCAATTGTTGGTCTGCGTCAATTCGTGCTAAAACAACATCGCCCCATAATGTCATATCGACACGATGAAAACCAAGGGTAATATCGGTAAAAGAAAGTGCAGGAAAGGTAGCACAAACACGTTCTGCGTCCAAACGCCAGCAATGGGGTTTTTTGTGGGGCTGGGTTGTAATTTGTGGTGACGATGGAGCTTGCTTTTTGCAAAACCCTGTATAGATAGGCTGATCGATTTGCCAGTAGGTACGTTTCTTTTTTTGTTCTTCATTAAGAGTAGTTACGCCAGAGGTTTGTAGGTTTACGTCTTTTCGCGAGCAAAAACAAGGGTACACCCATTGTTCCTCAATAAGCATACCCAGATAACGCTGGTAGATAGCAAGACGAGGTTGTTGCTGGATAATCTTGCCCTTAAATACGCAGCCAAGCCATTGTAGATCCTTGATAATGGAAGGTTGAAAATGTTCACGCACGCGACTTTTATCGATATCTTCTATTCGCAGAAGGAAACCATCACCAATGGTATGATTGAGTAAGGCACTCAAGGCATGACCCAGATGAAGATAGCCTGTGGGAGAAGGTGCAAAACGCGTTCGCATGGCCAAATCGTGGCAAGGTTTTCAAAGAGAAAAGGTTTAATTAGGGAAAAAGGATTAACTATCGAGAGGAAGTTCTTTATTAGAATCCTCTGAACCTTCTTTATCAGCTTCTTCTAGACTTGGTTTGACGGTCTTATCTTCTAACATGACTTCTGACAGGATACCAGCCTCTTGTAGAATTCTGTTTTTGAGAACCTCTGCTTTTTCAGGATTATTACGCATAAACTCCATAGCAGCGTCTCGTCCCTGTCCAACTCTTTCCTTGTTATAAGAAAACCAAGAACCGCTTTTTTCTACCATATTCGCAGCAACACCAAGATCGACCAACTCACCAAAGTAAGAAATACCGCTACCGTAAAGAATATCAAAGTTCACCACACGGAAAGGTGGGGCAACCTTGTTTTTCACAACCTTTACCTTGGTCTGGTTACCGATAATATCCTCTTTTTTCTTCACCGCACCAATTCTGCGAATATCAAGGCGAACACTTGCGTAAAACTTTAAAGCATTGCCACCAGTTGTGGTTTCAGGGCTACCGAACATAACACCAATTTTCATGCGAATTTGGTTGATAAAAATCACCATGCAGTTGGTACGTTTGATATTACCTGTAAGCTTGCGAAGTGCCTGACTCATTAATCGTGCTTGAATCCCAACATGGGTATCGCCCATATCGCCCTCTAGCTCAGAGCGAGGAACCAATGCAGCAACAGAATCAACCACCAATACATCAAGAGCTCCCGAACGAACCAAGGTATCGGTAATTTCTAATGCTTGCTCGCCAGTATCTGGTTGTGAAATATAGAGATCATCAATATTAACCCCAAGTTTTTTGGCGTAACCCGGCTCAAGAGCGTGTTCTGCATCAATAAACGCACAAGCACCGCCTGCTTTTTGAGCCTCGGCAATCACATGAAGGGCAAGGGTTGTTTTACCAGAACTTTCAGGGCCGTAGATTTCAATTACACGCCCCTTTGGTAGACCCCCTACACCAAGAGCAATATTTAAACCAAGAGAACCTGTAGAGATGACATCAATATCAAGTGCTTCTTGCTTGCCAAGACGCATGATGGAACCTTTGCCGAAGCTACGTTCTATTTGAGCTAGCGCCATTTCTAACGCTTTTTCTTTGTCATTCCCCATGGGTTAAGATCCTCAATTTATTTTATGGCTCATTTACTTTTGCAACCATACAATAACCCTTCCTTAAAAACCAGCAGGAAAAAGTAGTTTTATTACTTCTGTAAAACGTCGCGGGCTTCGTTGATGATACTGGCAAGGTAGTCCGAGCCGCCTTTGTCGGGATGTAGCTTTTCGATCAAACGACGGTGTGTTTCGATAACAAGTTCCTCAGAACAATTGCTCTCTGATAGACCAAGCACTTCAAGGGCTTGCAGGCGGTTCATTTTGCCGGCCCTTATATCGTTAGTGTTGGCAGTATCATTGGAAGCGTCATAGGTACTCTGAAACCGTCCGGAAGATTGACCATAAAAACGAAGTAGCTGAAAGGCTTTGCTGTCATGTTGCTGAAAATAATTTTGCAGTTGTTCTAACGTATTTTTATCAAGGTCTGCAAGGTCTGTGGAAGCTTGGATGGGGAGATGGTCTCCTGATGACTTTTCTAGAGATATGTTTTTTAGAATAGTGCCACTTGTAACGGTGTTGGGTTGGTTTTGCGGGATAGTGATTTCAAGATGCTCAGAGGAAATTTTAGAGACTGCTTGTTGTTGCCAACGGTTTAAAAGACGACGCAGATAAAACCACCGACTTACCCAAGGAACCAGTCCAGATGCTGTAAGCCAAAGCCATTGTAGTTTACCAGTAAAGAGAAGATAGAGGCTACCAACAATAGCAAAGATAGCAAGAGCAAGAACCAGCCCAACCAAGATATGGCGAGCATTTGAACGAACCAGTATAACATAAACAAAAGAGAGAACCAGAAAACCGATAAGTAACCAAAACCAAAGCATGGGTATTAAGCAATATTTTTCAAGCGGTGATACTCATTTTAGATATTTTTTTGGCAGCTTCTTTGAGTGTTTCTGCAAGGGTTGGGTGGGCGTGATTGGTACGAGCCAAATCTTCGCTAGAACCGCCAAAAGCCATGATAGCAGTTGCTTCATGTAAAAGATCTCCAGCCGCAGGACCAATGATATGTACGCCAAGAATGGTATCTGTTTCAGCACAAGCAAGTACCTTGGCAAAGCCATCAGTTGCGTTCATAGCCATTGCCCGGCCATTGGCAGCAAAGCTTGCTTTGCCAGCGACGTAGGCTTGTTTTTTCTCTTGAAGTGATTCTTCGCTTTCTCCAACGAAAGCAACCTCAGGCTCTGTATAAATGATGCTAGGAATAGAACGGTAATCTACATGGCCCTGTTGACCTGCAAGGGTTTCTACAAGGGCAATGGCCTCTTCTTCGGCTTTGTGGGCAAGCATCATACCGCCGATACAGTCACCAATTGCGTAAACGCCATCGCAAGAGGTTGCAAAATTATCCTGAACAACAATGGTACCCTTTTCAGTTGTGATACCAACGTTCTCAAGATTCAGCCCAGCTGTGTGGGCTTTTCTGCCAATCGCAACAAGAAGTTTATCCGCCTTGATAATTTGAGCAGAGGCCTTGCCATCTTTGCCACTATCACTTGCAGGAAGAACCGAGATATCAACGCCTTTTTTATGCTTTTTAGCAGCATCAATTTTGTGTTGAAGTAGAAACTTGATGCCTGTTTTTTCCAGTGACTTGTGGAAAGCTTTGGTAAGTTCCTTATCCATGCTGGGTGTGATAGTATCGAGAAATTCTACAACAGTAACTTCTGCACCAAGGCGGCGGTACACCGAGCCAATTTCCAGACCAATGACACCGCCCCCAGCAATAACAAGGTGTTCAGGAACCGCATCAAACGCAAGTGCACCCGTAGAGGTCACAATGTCGGTTTCATCAATATCAATGCTAGGAATGGTTGCAGGAGCCGAACCTGTGGCAATAATGATGGCTTTTTTAGCGGTAAGTGTGTTTGTTTGTTTGTCTGGGGATACTAATTCGATAGTTTTGTTATCTTTAAAAGAAGCCGTTCCTTGTAAGCCAGTGATCTTGTTCTTTTTGAATAAAAAATGAATGCCGCCACAGAGCTTTTCAACAATGGTGTTTTTACGTTGCATCATTTGCTTAAAATCAACGCGAGCCTCTGCAATAATACCGTGAGACTTTGCTTCAAACTGGATTTCGTGGTACAAAGCAGAACTTTGTAAAAGAGCTTTGGATGGAATACAGCCAACATTTAAACAGGTGCCACCAAATTTTGGACGAGAATCGCAACAGGCAACCGAAAAACCAAGTTGTGCTGCTCTGATTGCCGCAACATAGCCAGCAGGGCCACCACCGATGATAATAATATCAAATTCATCTGTCATAATAAAAGCCTTACGGGTATGATAAAATACTGTTTTTGAACGAATAAATAAAAGAGAAGTGGCAAAAAACCTATGGAGAAGATAACCCATTATAAGATAGGAATCAATGATTTACAAATTCCAGTGTGTACGGGAATACGCTCTCATGAAGGTCAAACACCTCAGCCAGTAATTGTTGATGTTGAGATGTTGGTTATCTATAAAAAGAACGCAGAGCTTGATGACGATGTACCAAGTTATAGTACGGTACGAAAGGCTATTATTGATACAGTACAAGAGACACACGTGCCGTTATTAGAGGATTTAGTTGCTAAGTTGTGTAGCGTTTGTCTTACCCATCACGGTGTGGTGCACACAAAAATTAGGCTTTATAAACCAAGAGCACTTCCAGACTCGCAAGTTTTTATCGAAATGGAGGCAGCTCAATAGTCTGTTCAATAGTCTGCTTCAAGAGTTTATAAGCGTTTGCGAGGGGGTATGGTATGGTCGGTACGATTTCTTGCTAGTATTTTTTTCTTTGTGTTAAAACTTTTTCTCTAAACGTGAGCGAACCGCTGCAATAAATTCTCTGGTTGTCATCCATTTTTGACTTTCGCCAATAAGAAGAGCAAGATCTTTGGTCATGTAGCCTTCTTCGATGGTCTCGATGCAAGATTTTTCAAGATTTTCAGCAAATTTGATAATATCACCAGTGTTGTCATTCAGACCGCGGTGATGCAAAGCTTTTGTCCAAGCAAAAATCGAGGCTACGGGGTTGGTAGAGGTTTCAAAGCCTTGTTGATAGCTCCGAAAATGCCTTGTGACTGTGCCGTGGGCAGCTTCAGTTTCAATGGTTTTACTGTCTGATGTCATGAGAACCGATGTCATTAAACCTAAAGACCCAAAACCTTGTGCTACCATATCAGATTGGACATCGCCGTCATAATTTTTGGTAGCCCAAACAAAGCCTCCTTCTGATCGTAATGCATAGGCAACCAAGTCGTCGATTAAGCGGTGCTGATAAAAGAGCCCTTTTTCTTCAAAAGGTTTTCGAAAGGACGCTTCATAAATTTCTGCAAAAATATCTTTAAACATACCATCATGATTTTTTAAGATAGTATTTTTGGTTGAAAGCAATACTGGTGCATTACGAAGAAGACCATATCGAAAACAAGTCTCTGCAAACTCTTGGATACTTGATTTTACGTTGTACATGCCCAGTAATACGGCACGGTCATTCTCGTGTGCAGGTTGGAACTGTAAAACTTCTTTTTCTTGCACAGCTGTTGGATCGTCCTCTGGGCGAAAGGTTAGGGTAATTTGACCAGGTCTATCGATGACAAATTCTTTTGCCTGATAAATATCGCCAAAAGCATGGCGAGCAACCACAAGCGGCAAACGCCAGTTTTTTACAAGAGTCGGAATATTCCGACAAATAATAGGTTCGCGAAATACCGTGCCATTAAGAGCTCGACGTATGGTTGCGTTGGGTGATTTCCAGGCTTTTTTTAAGCCAAATTCTTTTACACGTGCTTCATCAGCTGTAATGGTTGCGCATTTTACACCAACCCCGTGCTTCAAAATTCCACGGGCAGATTCAAGGGTAATCTCATCGTTTGTTGCGTCGCGGTTTTCTATGGAGAGATCATAGGTTTCAAGCTGAATGTCACAAAAGGGGAAGATTAACTCGTCCTTAATAAAAGACCAAATTACGCGAGTCATTTCGTCCCCTTCAATATTTACAATGGGGTTTTTTACAGTGACTTTAGCCATTTTTTTGCTACTAGCCTTTCTTCGATCTTTGTTAGCTGGTGATCCATACTTGACTCTATATCTCAAATTATGCTCTTTATATAGATAGCATAAATAATTTGTTAAAACTTTTTATCAGAGATGGAAAATATGATATACCACTTCTTTACCTTACGCAAACAGATGAAACGGTTTCTGGTTTTTGGATGCACCCTACTTGGGATATCGTCGGGTGTTGTCGTGTCGGTGCAGGCAGCAGATTTTATTCATTTAGAATTAAAAGATGGTACGGTGGTTATTCGAACTTTTCAAGAAGTTGCCCCTTTGCACGTTCGCCAAATTACAGATCTAGTGAACAAAGGATTTTATGATGGCGTTGTTTTCCATCGTGTTATTGAAGGTTTTATGGCACAAACTGGTGATCCTACGGGTACAGGAACGGGTGGAAGCGGCAACCGCTTGAAGGCGGAATTTTCTGATATTCACCACAAGCGGGGTGTGCTTTCTATGGCAAGGGCTCAAGATCCCAACTCAGCAGATAGTCAATTCTTTATCATGCTTGAAGACAGCACCTATTTAGACGGAAAATATACTGTCTGGGGCGAGGTTATTGAAGGTATGGAGTATGTTGATAATATCAAAAAAGGGGCAACACATGACAACGGTATGGTGCAAAACCCAGATAGTATCATCAGAATGTATGTAAAGCCTGAATAAGTCTGACATCCCTAGACTAAGTTATTAAGTTCAAGGCGGTGGTTCTATTCTTTGGTGGGTTTGAGTACGGGTAGAAGTTGCTGGAAAGCTTTTTGGCGGTGGGATATTGTATTTTTAATGTGGGGTTCCAGAGTTGCGAAAGTTTCCTTGTAGCCATTGGGAATAAAAATAGGATCATAGCCAAAGCCGTAAGGTGATGGATCAACTTCGAAAGCGATGGTTCCTTCAACAGTACCAATAAAAGTTTGGTATTGAAACGAAGGAGGTTGGTTATTGCCGACCTTTTTATGTGTAGACAAAGAAAGTGCGCAAACAAAGCGAGCTTTTCGCTGTGCAGGATCGCTATAGTTTTGGAGTTGTTCTAGTAATTTTTCCATGGCATTGGCAAAGTTTCCGCACTCTTTTGCAAAACGGGCAGAATGGATGCCGGGTTGTTTTTTGAGTATATCAATTTCGAGACCAGAATCGTCGCTGAGTGCACAGCATCCACTTACAAAGGTTGCGTGTTGTGCTTTGATGAGTGCGTTTTCCTCAAAGGTTTGCCCAATTTCATCAGGTTCTATACTAGAAAAGCAAGCAACAGGTATAACCTGTGGCACAAGTCCGTGCAAGAGGGCATTGATTTCTTGAATTTTTCCGCGGTTATGACTGGCAATGACAAGGCAATTGCTATCAAATAAGGTGAGAGAAGGTTGGGACATCTGTTATTAAAAGTTAGCTAGATGCGAGAGCAAGATCTTGTGCTTGAAAGATAGCGTTGCAAGCGTCTTTTGCAACATCGTAAAAAGTACGGTATTGTTCTATAGACAGAGGCTTGGTTTCGGCAGATAGCTGGAAGGAAACAATATCACCTGTACGTGTGAGCACGATAGTGGCGTCAGTTTCAGCAGAAGAATCCTCTTGGTAATCAAGATCAACCAATGTATTACCGTTGACAATACCAACACCGACTGCCGCCAATTGGTGTTGAAGTGGGCTGACAGTAATGAGTGAGGTTTTTTGTAAAAGTTCAATAGCTTGGGCAAGAGCAACATACGCACCAGCAATGGCTGCCTGACGAGTACCACCATCTGCATCAAGAACATCACAATCAATGGTTATTTGGCGCTTACCAAGTGCGTAAAGATCGGTTATGGTTCGGAGTGTGCGGCCAATAAGACGCTGTATCTCGAAGGTACGACCAGAAGCAATATTATTGCTTCTACGGTTGCGGGTGTGGGTCGCCCGTGGCAACATATTGTATTCTGCGGTTATCCAGCCGTGATTTTCACCTTTTAAAAAGCGCGGTACATCCTCTTCAAGGGATGCCGTACAAAGTACACGGGTATTGCCAAAGCTAACAAGTGCCGAGCCCTCTGCGTAGCGACTAACGTTTTTTTGGATAGTAATCGGACGCATGGTACATGCATCTCTTGCAAAACTGCGTTCAAAAGAGGGTTGGTTCATTAATTGGTCAGGTTGGTTCATAAGAATCCTTAAAGCTTTATTTGAGGGGGATTTCATTTGAGAGCGGAAAGCACACCTGCTCGCGAGAGGAAGAGTATTGTTTGGCTGACAATTAATGGCGAGGTATCAAAAACACCTTCAAGCTCAAGGGAGGAAAGAAGAGAACCATCAATGGCATTAATACGTAGTACGTTACCATCGTGATTTAACAGATAAAGTACCGAATTTGCAAGTACAGGAGTCAGCCAATGCTGTAGGCTTTTTCCGCGTTTGTTTTTTGCGGGCAAAGGTACTTGCCAAAATAGCGTACCATCGTATTTGTTGAGAGCAATCAGGCGGTTACCATCAAGAATAAAAATAGCATTTCCTGATATCCAAGGGGTTTGTAATGTTGCTATTTCAGATTTCCATAGTTTTTTACCAGAAGCTTGTTTGAGGGCAACTGCGGTTCCAGAGGAAGAAAGAGCGTATAGATTCTGTTCATTGAGTATAGGACTTGCTCGGAGATCATCTAGATTTTGGACAAAGCCGGAAAGATTCTTACGGATAAGAAAATCGCCCCAGAGAGTTTGTCCTCTTGTGGTTTCAATGGCAATGATTTCACCCGAACTTAAAGGGTAAAAAATAAGAGAATCCTTGACCGCAGGTGCCGCACTTCCACCGATTCTTGTAAGCTGAGGAGTACCCGTAAATTGCCAAAGAAAATCACCACTTTTAGAATCAAAAGCCCAAAGGGTATTATCGATAAGGGAAATGAAGACTTGTTTATTGTTAGCAACAGGTGGCGCGTGACAAGCTTGGGGGAGTTGTTTTTTCCAGAGGAGTTGACCATTTTTTGGGTCGAGTACTTCAAGTGTGCCGTAGCCTGTGCAGATAAAGAGTTTTCGTTTATTCCCTACTGGCAAAAGAGCAATACCGCCATCAAAAGCGTCTAGGTCGTGGGCTGGAACAGAAAGACGTTGATGCCAAAGAATTTTGCCACTTTTGAGATCAATAGCAACTACGCGGTAGCGTGTATCAACTACGTATATTGTGTGATGGTCTGCTACTGGTTGAATGTGAAAAGGGCGACGTTCTGATGCGGCTCTGCCAACTTTTTTTTGCCAAGCTAACCGTAGCTCGTGTTTAAAGGCTGGGTGCGGTATGTGGTGCTGCGAATTGCCACTTTCTACAAACCAAGCACCATTTATAAGGGGGGGGGGTAGATCAATATTTACTTGAGAGGCTGGGATATTGGCAGAAGAAAATTGACGAAAAACGTCGATACGTTCCCCAGGAATAGGTGGCGGAGGAACGCGACCAAACCAAGTATTTGGATCGCCACAACCGGTAAGAAATATCAAAAACATAACAACAAGCCAGCCTGTTGTTTGCTGCAAAAAACATAAAAAATAGAGAACAAATCTGTACACGTTAAGCATAGAAACTCACGATAAAATCTGTAACATGCGTGTAGCACGTTTACGAATGGCAGGCGGTGTTAGTGGGTCGTCGCTAAGGGTTTTAAGGTGGATAAGTGTAAGGGTTTTGTCGCTTTCTTGCCAAGCAAGTTCGGCAAGCCACTCAAGAGCAAGATAACCCCAAACAGAAGTACCAGAAGCCTGAGATAGGATGCGACTGTCGGCAAGACTTGTTAACAGCTGTTCGGCTTTCTCAGGATTTTTTGCCATCACATGAGCTTGACCTTTCAGTAAGGTTAACAACTTGTCAAAATAAGGAATTTCAACCGGCGGAATTTTTTCTAGAATGGTGAGAGCTTTTTCTGGTTGTTTGTTTGTGATGTAGTAATGAACAAGGTTAACAGTATAATTAAGTGTTTGAATCGGCCACTTTCTTTGATCTGTATCAAGAAGAATAGTTTCCAGATCTTGCCAGATTTTGTTGCTGGTTTCGTCTCTTGTACTGTTGGCCTTATCAACAAGGTAGAGTGTATTCAAAAGCAAAGAGGATGCGTTCTGTTTGTTTGCACGTTCTTGGTAGAGCCAAAAGCCTGTTGCTACTACTAGGGTAAGTAGAAAAAGCAAAGCAAAGATCAACCAGACACGATAATTCTTCCAGAACCTCAACCATTTTTCTTGTTGGATTTCTTTGTGGATGTCGCGGATAAGTTCGTCTTGTTGTGCCATAGTGAATAAAATCAGCTTTTTAATGGATGGTTTTTAGGATGATCGCCATTTGATTGAACAGCCCATAGAGGCGTGTTGTTGGGTGGGACCGGCGTTATCTTTGGCAATGCCGATCATTGCAAGAAGTAGATCGGGGGAGTTTTCACCGGCGAATCTGCCACGATATTGTAATTGAAGTTGTTGGTTGTATCCGAAAAAATCTGGTGTACAGGCAGCATTGTATGCTTTGGCAACCGATTGGGTTTCGTCGATAAGGTAGGGAAAAGAAAAATAGTGCTGTTGGGAAAAGAATTTCATGTTGTCAAAGGAATCTTCGGGGTAGTTGCGGGTATCGTTGGACATAATGGCAACAACGCCTACGCCTTGTTCTTGTAATTGTTTGGCTGTTATTACCAGAAGTTCAATGATATTGCGTACATAGGGGCAGTGGTTGCAAATGAACATGACAAGGGTTGCACGATTGCCTGTGATATCTTCAAGAGAGACGAAGGTTTCATCGATGTTTTTAAGACGAAACGCTGGTGCTGGAAGATCAAATTGACAAAGTGGGGTTTGTAGAAGAGCCATGAAGGGTAATTTGAATGGTATTTTTGGTGAAATGAACTTACGGTTTGGGCGTAAAGGATAAGGATGCAGAGTTAATGCAGTAGCGTTTTCTAGTGGGTGCAGGTTCATCGTCGAAAACGTGTCCGAGATGACTATTGCAGTTTTTACATAAAACTTCTGTTCTTACAGTGAAGAGTTTGCGATCTAGTTTGATGGCAATATTATGATCTTCGTAAGGTTTTGTAAAGCTTGGCCAACCAGTGCCAGAATCAAATTTATTGTCGCTTTTAAAAAGAGGTGTCTCACAGCAAACGCAGTGATAAACGCCGTGTTCTTTGTGATCCCAAAATTCATTACGAAAAGGGGCTTCAGTTCCTGATTTACGCGTAACACGGTATTGTTCATCAGAAAGTCTTTCTTTCCAATCCTGTGGCGAAAATTTGGCGTATGTTTTTTTTGAAAAAGTAGAAGACATATTTTTTTAATCAGTCTTATTAGATGGTGGTAGTAGAAAAGGGTAAGCTACTCTGAAGGTAATGTTTTAGAAACCCATGTTTTGCGAACCCTAGACTTTTGGTTTAGGAAGAAAAACTATTTTGTTCTAACTGTATATCATGCCAAATTTCTCGGGTGACGTCATCCATTTGATCTTTAAAATAGTGGTCAGCATTGTGAATACAAATATGCTGGATATCATTTTTCTTGGGACCTTGGAGATGGGAGATAAATTTTTCCATTTCTACAGGTGGTGTAAAAGTATCTTTTTCACCGTAAATAACAACACCCGCGTTTGGACAGGGTGCTAAAAAATTAAAATCGAACATACTAATAGGTGGTGCAACAATTACAAAACGATTGATATCTGGTCGCCGCATAAGTAGTTGCATGCCGATCCAAGCCCCAAAAGAGTATCCAACAATGGTACGTGGGCCTTTTACGGATTCATTTTGTATACTAAGCCAGTTGAGTGCCGCTGCTGCGTCAGTAAGTTCCCCAACACCCTTATCATAAGAGCCACCAGAGCGACCCACACCTCTAAAATTGAAGCGCATGACCGCATAATCAGCTTTTTTAAAGGTTTGATAAGCATTATAGACAACTCGATTATTCATCGTTCCACCATGTTGAGGGTGAGGATGTAAAATCAGTGCCATTCCTTGAGCGGGTTTATCCTCAGGAGCGTCATAATGACCTTCTAGTCTGCCGCCAACGCCGTTGATAAATACTTTCATGATCGGTTATTCTACTTCCCTAGTCGTTGATTTTCCTAGTCGTTGATTTTCATCGTTCGAATGCTTATCTATCTGAATTTGTCCAATGTTTGGTTAAATAATATCAAACAAGTAGAAAATTTTTCTGTCCGCCTTAAATTTGCCAGCCTTAAATCAGGCGTCAATTTGTAGACGCATAAAAAGGGTTGGTTTTATCATATGTAAAGCTTATCTTGTTAATAATCAAGAGTGATAGCAGTTTCGTTTTGGAACAAGCATTGAAAATAGGGAGAAAATTTGTATGTCTTCATCATTGAAGTTACTGTGTCGGGTAGTTCAAGATAGAGATCCAGCGGCAAGATCAACATGGGAAATCTTGTTTTGTTACCCTACGGTATGGGCGTTGTTTTTTCATTCATTTTCACATTTTTTGTGGAAGAAAAAATTTCGCATTTTATCGCGAATGCTATCCAATATGATGAGATTGATGACAGGGGTGGAAATTCATCCAGGGGCGAGCCTTGGTCAGGGGGTGTTTATTGATCACGGGATGGGGGTTGTGATAGGGGAGACAGCCCGAGTGGGCGACAACGTTACTATTTATCATGGGGTGACTTTGGGCGGGGTGATGCCAGCAATTGACTCTAGAGAACAGAGAGATGTTGTGAGACATCCTGACATTAAAGAGGGCGTGATTATTGGCTCAGGGGCGCAAATTCTAGGAAATATTACCGTGGGAAGTTACGCACGGATAGGTGCCAATGCCGTGGTAACCAAAAACGTGGAAGCCCGAGCTGTGATGATGGGCGTACCAGCAACACAGATGAATAAGACGGAAAACCAACAGGATGAAAAAGCCTTTACACCTTATGGTTTGGTAAAAAATTGCCAGCAGGATGAGATGGAAAGATATAAAGAACAGGTGCAACAACTGGTTTTAAAAGTTACGGCATTAGAGCAACAACTGGCAGGAAAGCAAAAAGATTGAGAGCAAAAAATGAGGAATAGTAGATGAACACCAAAAAGACATTACATTTGGTGGATGCTTCGGGTTATTTGTTTCGGTCTTATTATGCATTGCCACCGATGAAACGAACAGACGGAACATCGGTTCAGGGGGTGTATGGTTTTGTTGGTATGTTGGTGCGTTTACTTGCAAGGAAGGACATTGCATTGTTGGGCGTTGTTTTTGATACGAGTAGGAAAAGCTTTCGAAAAGATATCTATGAGCATTACAAGGCACACAGGCCGCCCCCGCCCCCTGATTTGATACCTCAATTTGCATTGATACGGGAAGCCACCAAAGCGTTTGGGCTTCCTATTTTGGAGGCAGAGGGTTTTGAAGCAGATGATCTGATTGCTACCTACGCCGTAATGGGGGTATCAAAGGGGTATCAGGTGGTGATTGATTCAAGTGATAAGGACATGATGCAACTGGTTAGTGATGACATTACGATGCATGATCCGTTGAAAAACCGAAAAATTGGCAAGCGTGAAGTAGAGGCACAATACGGGGTATTACCTGAAAAGATGGTCGATTTACAAGCGTTGGCAGGCGATAGTTCTGATAATATTCCAGGAGTGCCAGGCATTGGTGTGAAAACAGCAGCGTTATTGTTACAAACCTATGGTAAGTTAGAGGATGTACTGACCAATGTAGATAGCATTACGCAAAAAAAACGGAGAGAGCGGATAAAAGAGCATCAGGAGGATGCCCGTATTTCTTATCGTCTGGCACTTCTTCGGCAAGATGTTCCGGTTCAAGTGGTTTTAACCGATTTTGTGCAAGCAGATCTTGTACGAGAAGGGGTTGATAAAGTACGTCTTGAGGAATTTTTGCAAGAACAAGGTTTCCAGCGTTACTTGCGAGAATTACATAAGTACCATGCCTCAGGTGGGGTATCACTTGATGATGTTACGGGAAGCACTGAAAATGTCTCTGATGGTTCTGATCAAATATTGCCTGTTGCTACACCGCTTACGCCGAAGCGAGGCCTTCAAGATTACGAAATGGTTTGCGATGAAGGTGTTTTGAGATCGTGGGTTGAAATGGCAAAAGCCGAAGGTATCCTAGCCATTGACACAGAAACAACCTCTCTTGATATGCAGAAAGCCAAACTGGTTGGGATATCTCTGGCGGTAAGGGGCGGCAAGGCTTGTTATGTGCCGCTGGCCCATCTAGGAGATGACGTGGTAAAAGATGAACCTAAAGAGGATTTATTTGCCACGTCGCAAGATTATCAAGACGCTTCTGAGAAAAATAGCAAGATACAGCAATTATCCATAGAGGTTGTTCGGGATATATTGAAGAATGTTTTGCGAGATGATCGGGTTTTAAAAGTGGGGCAAAACATAAAGTATGATTTGCATATTTTGGGTAAGTACGGAATGGACGTATACGGGGTAATGGATACCATGTTGATGTCATTTGTGTTGGATGCAGGTCGTGAGGGAGGTCATCAGGGAGGTGGTCATGGTCTTGATAGTTTGGCAAAGCGTCATTTAGACTACGAAACCATTTGTTTCGAGGAGGTGGTTGGGAAGGGTGCAAAGAAAAAAACCTTTGATGAGGTGTTGTTAGATGTTGCGACACCTTATGCAGCAGAGGATGCCGATATCACCTTGCAACTTTACGAGGTCTTGAAAAGAAGATTGGATGTTTCGCAACAGAACAGTTTGTATTATGGCATAGAATTGAAACTGGTGAAGGTTTTGCAAAAAATAGAGCAGAATGGTGTCAAAATAGACAAAGCGGGCTTAGGGTTATTGAGCGTAGCTTTTCGGGAAAAGGAGAAAACACTTGAAAAAAGCATGTTTGCTATTGCAGGCAGAGAATTTGTACCGGGATCCCCTAAGCAGGTGCGAGAGACTTTATTTGATGTGATGGGTTTGTCCTCTGGTGCCAAGACAAAAACCGGTCTGGAAACTACACGGGTAGATGTTTTAGAAGATCTGGCAAAAGAGGGTCATGATATTGCCAAGCATTTGTTATCTTGGCGAGGATTCAACAAATTACGAACAACCTATACCGATGCCTTGGTTCATACAGCAGATTCTCAATATGAAGATTCCTCATACGGACGTGTACACACAACCTACGCCATGACAGGTGCGCGAACAGGTAGGTTGTCCTCGCAAGCGCCAAATCTACAAAACATTCCCGTGCGTACAGAGGAAGGTCGCAGTATTCGTAAAACCTTTATAGCCGAGGAAAAACATCAATTTTTGGCTCTTGATTACAATCAAATTGAGTTGAGATTGTTTGCAGATTTTGCAAGAGAAGAAACCATGCTAGCAGCCTTTTGTGAAGGGGCAGATATCCATGCTCTTACAGCTTCTCGTGTTTTTGCGACCCCTCTTGACTTGGTCGATGCAACTTTGAGACGGCGAGCAAAAGCGATTAATTTTGGGATTATTTACGGCATGTCAGCCTATGGTCTTGCAAAGCAGCTATCGATAAGCAATCAAGAGGCAAAAGGTTTTATTCAGGCTTATTTTAGTGAATTTCCGCGGTTAAAGAGCTATCAAGAAGAGATCTTAGAAAAAGCAAGAGAGCAAGGCTATGTTGCGACACCTTTTGGCAGGCGTCTTCACATTGCAGATTTGCAACATCGTAATGCTGCCCTTCGACAACACGCAGAGCGGCAAGCGATTAATGCACCAATCCAAGGGGCAGCAGCAGATATCATCAAGCGTGCAATGATTCAAATTGACAAATTGTTGGACGAAAATAATCTTTCTGGCAAAATGGTGTTGCAAGTACACGACGAAATTGTACTAGAGATTCCAGAGAATGAGGTAGACAAAACCGAATGTTTGGTAATTGGCGTGATGGAAAATGCAGCAGAGCCGATTTACGACATGAAGGTTCCTTTAAGGGTGGATGCAGGCAGAGGAAAAAACTGGGAAGAAGCTCATTAAATAAGCAGTAAAAAACAATAATGGAAAAAACAATAATGAAAAAAACTAAAAAAGTAGTGGTGGTAGGTGCAGGTCTTTGGGGCAAAAACCTTGTGCGTGTGTTTGCACGTTTGGGGGTTTTGAAAGGTGTTTGCGATCCCAATGAACAGACGTTGAAAGAAGTTTTGGCGTCTTTAGAAAAAGAGGGACATGTTGATGGCGTGAGGGGTTTTACCTGGGAAGAGGTTTTACAAGCTCGAGATGTGGCAGCGGTAGTTTTGGCGGTGCCAGTTTGTTTACACAAAGAAATGACCATCGCGGCATTAGAGAGCGGCAAGCATGTTTGGGTTGAAAAACCGATGGTAGTGGAGGTGAGTGCTGCTGAAGAAATTGTAGCAGCGGCAAAGCTTGCTGGCAGAGAGGTAATGGTGAATCATTTAATGCGCTATCATGCCGGGGTTGAAAAACTGTTATTGATGGCGGCATCAACGGGGATAAATTCCGCTGGGGTAGATTCTGTCGGACTTGGTCGTATTTGGCATGTAGAGACCGTTCGCAAAGCACCGGGCAGGGTATTTGAGGACGCGGACTCTTTTTATGATTTAATGCCCCATGACATGTCGGTTGTTTACGCTTTGATACGTTCTTTAGGAGCAGAAAACGGTGGGGGTGATATCACAGGTTTTGATGGCTTTGGTGGCACTGTTTCAGAAAAGGCAACCGGACAAAAAATAGAACAATTTGATTGGGCGTTGGCACATCTAAAGTGTACGGGCGGGCTTGCCGTAACGCTAGAGGTTGCAAGGTTATATCCAGAAAAACAGCAACGAATAGTTGTGCAAGCAACAAAAGGCATGCTGGTGTTTGATGATAGACGTGCGTGGTCGGAAAAATTGACCTACTATTCTCATGAAATAAAGGTAGAATCAGAAAGGGGAGTGGTATTATCATTGGGGGAAGGTGAGTTTATACCTTTGGTTGAACGGGAACCTTTAGAGAATGCCGCTTGTCATTTTATAGCAGTGATTTGCGGGCGTGCAGACTTGCGTACGCCTGCACGCGACGCGTTAGAAGAACTAGTTTTGATGGAAAACATAAAACAGTCGATGCATAAAAATTTGTGAAATAAGATAAAATTTGTGAAAGAAAACAGATGCCAAAAGAACAGCAGATACCATTTATAGATCTACAAGCACAGTATCGTTTGATTGCAAAAAGTGTACATGAAGGTATACAGCGTGTTTGTGAGGGTGGCCAATTTATTATGGGGGAGGAGGTAACAGAGCTTGAGGAAAAATTGGCTCTGTTTGCAGGAGCAAAGCACTGTGTAAGCTGTAGCAGTGGTACCGATGCGTTGCTATTGCCGTTGATGTCTTGGGGGATTGGTGCGGAAAATAGTAGCGGGGATAAAGGTAGCGAGAATAAAGATTGTGTATTTGTTCCAGGGTATACTTTTGTGGCAACAGCGGGCGCGGTTGCGCACTTGGGGGCGGTGCCATTTTTTGTAGATGTTGGTGAAGATTTTTTGATGGATCCGTCCTCTTTAGAGCAAGCAATTGGTCAAGCAAAAGAAAAAGGATTAAGACCAAGGGCTGTGATACCGGTTGATCTTTTTGGCATGCCTTGTGATTATGATGCGTTGTTGTCTGTTGCTGGTGGTTTGAAGGTGTTGGCAGATTCGGCACAAAGCTTTGGTGCAAGGCGGGGAGGGAAAAAGGTTGGGCAAATGGGGGAGGTGACCACCACGAGTTTTTATCCAGCAAAGCCACTTGGTTGTTATGGCGAGGGTGGTGCGATGTTTTGTGATGATGATGAGATGGCTCATCGTTTGCACCTTTGCAGATCTCATGGCGAGGAAAAACGCTATGAGAGTGTTCTTGTAGGGCTGAATGCTCGCCTTGATACGATACAGGCGGTGGTATTGTTAGAAAAATTGAAATTATTCGAGAACGAACTTCTTCGGCGTAATTTGATTGCACGGCGTTATCAAAACAGTTTGATTGCAGGTCTTGGTGATGATGTGGTTTGTCCTGATTTGGGAGATGACACGAAAATTTCCAGTTGGGCACAGTATACTTTGCGGTTACGGAATCGAGACAAGGTACAGGCTTATTGCCGAGAACGCGGGGTGCCAACGGTTGTTTATTACCCCTTGCCGCTTTCGCATCAGCCAGCTTACAGAAATTACCCAAGAGTTGGGGGCGGGTTGACGGTGAGTGAAAAATTGGCGAAGGAGGCTTTAAGTTTACCAATGTCGCCTTACATGACAGATGAGCAAGTTGACTATGTGATTGGTGTAGTGATTGATGCGGTAAAATCGACAAAATAAAGGAACAAAAAATGACAGAGACGAACAAAGATAACGGTGTGGGTGACTTACCCTTATGGGATTTATCTGATTTTTACCAAAGTTTTGAGGATGAAGCATTATCGCGGGATCTTTCAAAAATACTTACAGATTCTTCGGATGTGGCGGGTAAGTACAAAGGTAGAATCGAGACTTTAAACGGGGATGAACTGACAGATTTGATAGAAAATGTGGAAAGAATCTCGGAGGTCATGAGCAAGATCATGTCGTTTGCAGGGCTTGCCCATGCGGTGAGCTTGCAGGATAAAGAATTGGGACGCAAGGTGCAGGCATTGCGGGAATCTTTACAAGAGGTCGTTGATAGAATACTGTTTGTTAGCCTTGCTCTAAAAAAACTGCCAGAGAACTTTTTAGAGCAACGATTTAATGAATCATCCCGTCTTGAGAGATGGCGTGGTTGGTTGCTTGATGAAAGGGAGTGGTCGGCTCACTTGTTGTCGGATGAATTAGAGGCTTTTGTGAAATCAAACTCGGTGGTTGCAGAGGAAGCTTGGCATCGTTTGTTTGATGAGACCATGGCGTATCTTCGTTGTGATATTGATGGAGAGGCAAAGACCTTAACCGAAACCTTGCATCTTTTCACAGACAAAGACGAGGCAACACGAAAAGGGGCGGTATTATCACTAAAAGCAAGTTTGGAAGAAAAAGCACCATTGCTTACCCACATTACCAATACATTGGTGAAGATGAAAAGCATTCAAGACGGCAAGCGTGCGTTTTTGCGCCCAGACGCCAGCAGGCACAAACGCAATTTGGTCGAGGCGGAAGTGGTTGATTCTTGTGTGGGTGCGGTCAAGGGAAACTACAAGGTTTTATCACATCGATATTACGCCATGAAGGCAAGTTGGATGGGAAAAAAGAAACTGGCAATTTGGGATAGAACAGCCCCTCCTCCGGGTAAAGAGGGGCTTGAGATGATTCCGTGGGAGGTCGCAAAAAGAGAAGTTGTGGAGGGCTTTGGTTCCTTTTCAGAAAATATGGGCGAGATTGCGTTGAAATTTTTCGACAAGAACAACAGTTGGATTGACGCAAGACCCAGAGAAGGCAAATCCTCTGGTGCGTTTTCAGCCTCTACAGTGCCAAGTGTTCATCCTTATATTATGATGAACTATCAAGGAAAAAAACGCGATGTGATGACACTTGCACACGAGATGGGCCATGGTATTCATCAGTATCTTGCGGGCAAGGAGCAAGGTTATTTTCGTAGTTCTACCCCGCTTACTTTGGCTGAGACTGCCTCTGTTTTTGGCGAGATGATTGTTTTCCAGCGTTTGTTGAAGGAATGCCAGGATGACGAAGAAAAGTTTTTCCTGCTTGCCAATAAAGTAGAGGACATGCTGGCAACTGTTGTTCGGCAAATTGCTTTTTATGATTTTGAATATCGCCTGCATGAAGCACGTGGCAAAGCCCCACTTACAACCGGGGACATCAACAAAATTTGGTGCGATGTTTCCCGGGAGAGTCTTGGTCCCTCTGTTGAGATGGATGAAGCTACTTACGGTATTTTCTGGTCTTATGTTCCCCATTTTGTGCATACGCCGTTCTATGTATATAGCTATGCTTTTGGCGATTGTTTAGTCAATGGCCTTTATCGTTGTTATCAGGATGGCATGCCAGATTTTGTGAATAAATACGAGAAAATGCTAAAAAAAGGTGGTAGTCTTCGCCATCTTGAGTTGTTGGCACCTTTTGGTATTGATGTGAGGGAAGAAACTTTCTGGCAAAGTTCTCTTTTGGTCATTAGTGATATGATAGATGAACTGGCAGGTATGGACGTGCCAGCAAAGGAAGGATAGATAAATGCAGAGACCTGCTATTTTGGCGTTGTCTGACGGTACAATTTTTGAAGGCTTTGGTTTTGGTAGTGCGGCTACAAGCGAGGGTGAAATCTGCTTTCACACAGCAATGACAGGCTACCAAGAGATCGTGAGCGATCCTTCTTACGCAGGGCAGATGGTGTGTTTTACGTTTCCTCATGTTGGTATAGTGGGTACCAATACCGGTGACGTGGAAAGCTCGAAAACCTTGATAAAGGGCGTGATTGTAAAAGATAACGCGGGAGAATGTGCAAATTACCGATCAGAAATGGATTTAGCCACTTGGCTAGAAAAACGAGGAATTCCAGGGATTTCTGGCATTGATACCCGCCGTTTAACCTTAACTTTGCGAAAATCGGGGTGCTTAAACGGTTTGCTTACAAGTGATCCTTATTTGTTATCGGACCGACAGGCACTTATTGCACGTGCAAAAAATGTTGAAGGGATAGAAGGTGCCGATCTTGCGACTATTGCGGGAACTTGGGATAGCTCACTAGATGCTTCACTGGGCGGTGATGTTCGCTTGTGGCAAGAGGGTAGCTGGTTTGGTAGAGAGCCGAATGTCTCTTCCAACGTGCCACATGTGGTGGTGGTGGATTATGGTTGCAAGCACAGTATTATGAGAACCCTTGTTGATTATGGTTGCAGGGTGACGGTGGTTGGTCCTTTTGTAAGTGTTGATACAATTATGGCTTTGGCACCTTCGGGGGTTTTGTTGTCGAACGGTCCGGGCGATCCACTGGCAACTTCTGCAAAGGTTTTGCCTATTGTAAAAGGATTGTTAGAGAAAAACCTGCCGCTTTTGGGTATTTGTCTTGGGCATCAGCTACTGGCGTTAGCTTTGGGGCTTTCTACTCGTAAGATGAAGGTTGGGCATCATGGTGCGAACCATCCGGTATTTAATAAGGAAACTGGTCGCGTGAAAATTACCAGTCAAAACCATGGTTTTGATGTTTGTGGAGATGATGCCAATGAGGATAGTGCAAGAAACGAAAATAAGTTACCGGCAAAGGGGCTTGTTGATGTGATGGAACGCTCTTTATTTGATGGAAGCGTTGCCGCGTTTCGGATGAAAGATAGAGCCGTATTTGGTGTCCAGTATCATCCAGAAGCCTCCCCTGGACCAAGAGAATCCCGAGAAATCTTTGAACAATTTGTGTCGTCGCTGGCTTCCTAGAATAGGTTCCTCTATTAGGGAGCCAGATTATCTGTGGATAGTACTCTCTTTTGAGTAGGCTACCTGATGTTTTTCTAAGATTAGTCGTTAAAGCCGATATCGTTTAAAATCCGAATAATATCTTTTTTGCCGTCCATGATGGCGCCCCAATTAGGAGGCTGGTTTTTTTTATATAGAAGATCAGACAAATTGGCAGACGACAAAAGCGGTGATTTAATACCAGAAATTAGCCATTCTTTGTTTTTCTCAACATACATTTTCTGTGCAGCATCACTTGTCATAAACTTTATCAAAGCATTGGCTTCCTTTGAGTGTTTGGCATAACGAGCAAGAACAATGCCTGATATGTTGATATGAGTCTCAATGGAAGCCGAAGGCGATATGGGATAAACAGCACTGGCAACAGCTCTTTGGCCGCTGTCACCGCTTGCTAGTTTGGAGTAGTAATAACTGTTGACAATAGCGATGTCACAAATACCACTGCTTATTGCACGGAGCTGCTCTCTGTCGTTGCCTTGTGGTCTTCTTGCAAGGTTGCCTTTAAGGTTTTTTAGGAAAGTTATGGTTTTTTCAGTGCCTATTTTGTTATAAATTTCAGCAAATAAACTGAGATTATAAGGGTGAAGACCACTTCGAATGCAAACTTTACCCTTGAATTCTGGTTTGGCTAGTGCAAGATAAGAATCGATGGTGCCTGTAGGCACTCTATTTTTAGAAGCAAAGATAATCCGGCTGCGTATACTAAGTGCCACCCAACGTTTTTTGTCATTATCTGCAAGCCAAGAGGGTAGATGTTCTGGGATTAAATGACTAGGAATGGGTGCCGTAATATTAGCTTGGATAGCATCATGAATGAGATCATAACTTGGTAGAATAAGGACATCAGCTGGAGAGGCTATTCCCTCGGTTTTTACCCGGGCTATCAAGCCAGTTTTGGCGTAAATCACGTTGGTTTTGATGTTGGTTTCTTCTGTGAAAGCATCCAAAATTGGTTGGAGTAGATACGCTTGCCGGTGGCTATAAATATTTAACGTAGACTCTGTATTATCGTCGGCAGAAGCGGTAATAGATATGGATAATAATGATAAAACAATAGCAAAGGATAAAACGAGCAAAAGTTTCAAACGGAGATAAAGGTATAGTGTAGTTTTTATGGTGTTTGTCATGTTTATGATCTTTCATTTTTGTATTTAGCTTCTAGTAAGCTAGCTGTCATCAAGAATAAATGTATTGATAGATTGTATTTTTCAGTACTGAGTGATAAAAAGCAATAGGAATTAAAACATAGCAGACTTGCACGATCTTAAAGCACAGTCTAAGGTGTTTGCTTGGAAGACCTTCTATTGGTTTTCCTTTAAGATGATAATGGACATTAGATATAGGTAAGGACAAAATAATGATATCAGTAGCGTGGGCACAAGCAGGCGGCGAGTCGGTATTTGGAGGTTTTGAAGTACTATTGCCAATGGTTGCGGTTTTTGTAGTATTTTATTTTTTGCTGATAAGACCACAGCAGAAAAAAGCAAAAGAACATCAGAGTAAACTTTCTGCGATTGTGAAAGGAGACGAGGTGTTAACAGGTGGTGGTTTCTACGGAAAAGTTGTGAAGGCGGAAGATAACGATTTGTGGGTTCGCTTGGCAGATGGGGTTGAGGTTCGGATATTACGTACTACTGTAATGGATAAGCTGGAAAAAGGTACGATAAAGGGTTCTGGTGGTAGTTCTGATAAAAAGGGCAAACCATCAAAAGCAAAACCAAAACCAGAAAGTAAGCCTACAGAAAAACTAGCTGTGGAATCAGAGGTGAAAAAGGTAGGTAAAAAAATTACGAAATCAGCACCGAAGAAAGCAAGTCTGAAGGAAAAAAATCTTGTAGAAGCTAGTGCAGATACCGCCACAAAACCTGAAGACAGCAAGACAGACTGAGGATAATTTTTTGCGATGATGTATTTTCCTTCTTGGCTACGCTGGTGTGTGGCATTGGTGGTTTTGTGGAGCATTGCTTATGCAATGCCGAACTTGTTGGTGGGAGATGATTGGGACGATTTTTTTGCAGGTGTTCCAGAGATTTTACCCCATAGCCGGATAGGTTTGGGTCTGGACTTGCAGGGTGGTGTTCATTTGGTGTTGGCAGCAGATTTAGACGAAGTTGTTGATAATCGTTTGGAAAACGCGGTAGAGGATGTTCGCGTGCTTTTGCGGAAGGCTCGTGTGGGTTATCGGGGTTTGGCAAAGTACAGTGCGGAAAGTGAAGATGGTGAAGTATCAGATAGTGATGAAAAAGGTGTGGGCTTTCAACTAACAAAGTTGGAAGACAAGGAAAAAGCCAAAAAAGCACTATTGCCTTTGTTGTCGGATGGTATGGAGTGGAACGAGCTTGCGACACAGGCGGAAACGCGGGTGGTGCGTCTGTTGTTATCATCTGTGCGGCGCACGGAAATGAAAAATTTAGCACTAGCACAGACGATGGAGGTGGTACGCAGGCGGATTGATGCACTGGGTACAAGAGAGACGGTTGTGCAACGTCAAGGTGCAGATAGGATTTTATTGGAGTTACCAGGTGTTGACGATCCCGAATATGTGAAGGATTTGCTTGGTAGAACAGCGCAACTAAATTTTCATTTGGTAAGCGAAACCAATAGCCCAGGGCCTGGGGTTCGGATCCTATCTGGTAATGATGGCCAAAGCTATGGGGTTCAGCGTAAAATTGAAGTAAGCGGCAAACATTTAACCGATGCATCTCCTGGGTTTGATAATGGTAGACCGGTTGTGAATTTTGTCTTTGATGGGGCAGGAGGCATTGCCTTTGGCAACACAACAGCTGCCAATGTGAATCGCCGTTTAGCGGTGGTTTTAGATGATGAAGTGATTAGCGCGCCTTCCATAAGAGAAGCGATAACAGGCGGCAGAGGGGTTATCAGTGGGCACTTTACAACACAAGAAGCCTTTGATCTGGCACTTTTGTTACGAGCAGGTGCATTGCCAGCTCCCTTGCAGGTTATTGAAGAGCGTACAGTTGGTCCAAGTTTAGGTGCAGAATCTGTAGAGCTAGGAAAATGGGCATCTGTGGTAGGTTTGTTGTTGGTTGCTGTTTTGATGATTTTGGGATACGGCTTGCAGGGGCTTTTTGCTGTGGGGGCTCTTGCTGTGAATTTGCTGTTGGTCATTGCGTTGCTTTCTGTGGTTGGTGCAACCCTTACTTTACCGGGTGTGGTTGGTATTATTTTGACAGTCGGAATGGCGGTGGACGCCAATGTTCTTATTTTAGAGCGTATTATTGAGGAAGTTAAAAAGGGTTTACTACTTCATCAATCGATCGAGCAAGGGTTCTCGCGGGCTTTTAGTGCGATTATTGATGCCAATGTAACCACGTTGATTGCAGGTCTTGTGCTGTTTGCCTTTGCGGGTGGTTCGGTGAAAGGCTTTGCGTTGACGCTTTCTATCGGTATTCTAACCTCTCTCTTTTGCGCGTTGATGGTAACAAGATTTTTCATGCTTTTGTGGCTATCTCTCTCGCCAAAAGGGGTGATCCCTTCTTAAAAAGTTTTTAGAAAGAAAAATAACCCAAAATGTTTACTTTGCTGGTACCACTTCGTCGTTGGTTGTCGTCTCATGGTATTCCTTTCATGAAACTACGTTTTTTCAGTTTGGGAATAGCGGCTTTTGTGATCCTTGTTTCTGTTTTTGTTTCTTTTGGCGGTTTGGGGAGCCGTCTGGGGAAAGGTCTGAATTACGGGATTGATTTTGAGGGGGGCGTGTTGGTTGAAATTGCTTTGTCAGAGGGTAAAACCGCACGTGACTTAAAAGCTATAGGTGCATTTTATCCTGGCAGAGATCTGGTTGTACAACCTTTGAGTGGTGGCGCCCTGCAGAATCTTTATCTTCTTAAATTAGAATTAGGGGATGGTGATAGCAATGAGCTATTGTCGTCTTTGCGTAAAAACTTGGTGGGCGTTGCCGATGATATCCGTAGGAGCGAGCTTGTAGGACCAACGATATCGGATGAATTACGAGAGCAAGCTATGTTTGCTTTTTTGTGGGCGATTTTTGGCATTCTTTTTTATATTTGGTGGCGTTTTCAGTGGCGTTTTGCAACGGTTGCGGTCGTTGCTCTTTTACACGATATTTTGGCGATTATCGGCTTTTATGCGGTTACTGGCTTTGAAATTAATGTAGCAACGGTTGCGGTGGTGTTAACCGTTGCTGGTTATTCTATCAATGATACGGTGGTTATTCTTGATCGAATTCGCGAGAACATGGGACGCTATAAGACAACGCCATTAAAGGTTGTTTTTGAGCAATCTATTAACGAAACTTTAGGGCGAACCCTGATGACTAGCGTAACCACACTGGTTGCCCTTGTGGCGACGGTTGCCCTTGGTAGTGGCGTTGTTCAGGAATTTGCAGCTAGCCTTATATGGGGGGTTCTTGTGGGAACATTTTCATCGATTGGTCTTGCTGTGCCACTGCTTAGCCTTTTGCGTGTCAACCGGGGATTAGACCTTCAATCTCTATGAGCACAAAGCCAACAAATCCATCCATAGAATCCCTAAATAGCAATGGCTTAAGCCTATGGATGACTTTGATTATCGTTGTCCCCTTTGCAACAGGCTACTTTTTATCGTTTTTTTCGCGGAGTGCTAATGTGGTGTTGGTGTCGTCACTCCAAGGGGAATTAAAGATCTCCTCTGGTGACATTGGCTTGATGAGCGGTGCTTATTTTATGGCATTTGCCCTTTTTCAGGTGCCACTGGGGGTATTGCTGGATCGTTTTGATCCCTCTAAAGTTAATGCATTATTAATACCTTTTGCTGTTTTTGGGAGTGTAATTTTTGCCTTTGCTTCTGGCTTGACCGAACTAGTAATTGGTCGGACAATGATAGGTCTAGGCGTTGCAGGTTGCTTGATGACAGCATTTCGGTGTTTCTCGCTTTGGATGCCAATCGAAAAACGAGCCCGTTATAATGGCATAGTGGTGGCTGTTGGGGGTATGGGGAACTTGATGGCATTTTATCCGATAGAGTATCTGATTGTTTATGGTTTTGATTGGAGAAAAATCTACATTGGTATGGCCGTATTGTTTGCAGCCCAGAGTATATTTTTGTGGTTGGTCGTACCCAAAAGAACGCCGCCGACCGTTGCCACATCGCTGAAAGAACAGAAAAAGCATTACCGAACTATTTTGTCCCACCCTCGTTTTATTGCGATAACCCCTTATGCTTGTACGGTGATGTCGGGTTTCCTTGCTATGCAAAGCCTTTGGTTTGGCCCGTATCTTTATGATGGGATGGGCCTTAGTACAGGTGATAGTCTTTTGCTGATTACCTTTGGGGCGATTGGGGCGATTATAGGAAATCTTGTGGTAGGAAAAATATTGTTTTTGGTGCGTCACTTTGGTGGTGATTTTTTGGTATTAATAAACGGGCTTTCGTTGTTTCATTTCTTGACGTTGGTGTTGGTGGCATTTTTCGATTTTTCTCTTTACTGGCCCCTTTGGTTGTTGATGGGTTTTTCTTATTCATCCATTGTTTTGTATTACGCCTACCTTGGTACATTTTTAGAGAGTCACCTTTTGGGTAGAGCGATGACTTTGGGCAATGGTATTTTGTTTTTATTGATATTTTTGTTTCAGGCATCATTTGGTTATGTGCTGGATATATTGGGAGGGTATATGGATGCCGAGTGGTCTTATCGTTTGGCTTATGCGGTTTTTTTGGTGATATATGTGCTTACGTTTCTCTGGCAAATCTTTTATCATAAGTTGTATTGTTACCGGCTTAGCGAGGACGCAGTGGATAGATGATTGTACTTGCGATGATGGTGAACGACAGCGGGCAAGTTTTAATAGCTTTGAGAGATGAGCAACAGGAGTGCCGTGGGTTTTGGGAGTTTCCAGGCGGCAAGGTTGAAGCAGGAGAAACACCAGAGGTGGCATTAACGCGCGAGATAGCCGAAGAAACAGGTATAACAACGCAAATAAGTTGTTTGGCCCCGTTTACCTTTGGGTTTAATCACCGGGGGGATTTAATGCTTGCCTATATTTGCCGCGTTTTTGAACTGGTAGATAACGATAAGTTTCAGGGTCGTTCATTTCGATGGGTATTACCAAAAAATTTGAAAAAGGACTATCCAATGCCCTTGGCAAATCAGGGAATGGTAGCGATGTTACGAGATTACATTTGAGGCTATTGCTACTTGCAAAGCATCTAGGAATGATTTAGTTTTTTGGGATAGGAGATTTGCGGTGGGGGTGAATTTTTAGAGTAGGATAATGGCAGTGTCTTTTCGCGACCAACATAAAAAGTATCAGCCGCCTTTGAGAGTGGATAACCCAAATAGGAAGTGGCCTTCTAGGGTTTTGGAAGCGCCCCCTATTTGGTGCAGTGTCGACTTGCGAGATGGTAATCAGGCATTGGTGGAACCCATGGGGATTGAACGCAAAATGCGTTTATGGAATCTTTTGATAACAATGGGCTATAAGGAGATCGAAGTTGGTTTTCCCAGTGCGTCGCAGACAGATCACGATTTTTTGAGAAAACTGATAGAAGAAAATCTCATTCCAAGTGATGTGACCATACAGGTATTAACCCAAGCACGGCAGCATTTGATAACACGCACAGTAGAGGCGATTGCTGGTGCAAAACGCGTGATTATTCATTTGTACAATTCGACCTCACCAGTGCAGCGAAAAACAGTGTTTGGTTTAAATAAAGCGGGTGTTATCGACATTGCGGTTCGTGGTGCTGCACAAATATGCGAAGAAATCAAAAAGTGCGAAGGTGAGATTGAAATTTTCCATCAGTATTCGCCAGAGAGCTTTAGCCAGACGGAATTAGAGTTTTCTTTGGAGATTTGTAGCCGTGTACGCGATGTATACATTCCCACAAGTTCGCGTAAATTGATATTAAACTTGCCGGCAACGGTAGAGGCTACAATGCCTAATGTTTACGCAGATCAAATCGAGTGGTTTATTGAACACATGGATGGCAGAGAAGATCTTATAATATCGCTTCACACCCATAATGACAGAGGTTGCGGTATTGCTGCAACAGAGTTGGGTTTGTTAGCAGGTGCAGATAGAGTAGAGGGTACGTTGTTTGGAAACGGCGAGCGTACAGGAAATGCAGACTTGGTAACCTTGGGTTTAAATTTACTGGCACAAGGGGTTGATTCAGGCATTGATTTTAGCAACTTGTCGGAAACTGCAGAAATTTACCATTATTGTACGCGTCTTCCTCTTTCGCCACGGCATCCTTATGTTGGAGAGTTGGTGTACACCGCGTTTTCAGGGAGTCACCAAGATGCAATTAGCAAGGGTATGAAGGCTGTTGATGATGGCAATTTTGAGTACTGGGATGTGCCTTACTTGTTGATTAACCCCAAAGATGTAGGTTTGGATTACGAGGCGATTGTTCGAATTAATTCCCAATCGGGTAAGGGCGGTGTGGCATTTGTAATGGAAAAAGATCACGGGTTTCGTTTGCCCAAAGGTCTACAAATTGACTTTTCTAAAGTGGTTCAAAATTTGGTAGATGCAGAAGAACGAGAAATCACTTCTTTAGAGCTGTTAAAACTGTTTTCTGCAGCTTATATTGATAGAGAAACACCTTTTCGTTATATCAATCATGTGTCTTCTGATCTTGATGGCGAGAGACGCTGTGTGGGTGTAACTTTTGAGCATAAGGGTTCTTGCGAGACTTTTGAGGCAGAGGGAACTGGACCAATCAATGTATTTTTCCAAGCTTTGCGAAATCGTACTAATCGAGAACTGCAATTGGTGGACTATGTTGAGCATGCTGTGGGTACAGGTGATGATACGGTAGCTGCAGCTTATGTGGAATTAGAGGAAAGGAGGGAGGGTGACGGGTACCGCTACTTTGGTGTTGGGGTGGATAGGAACAGTGTAAAAGCATCGTTGAAGGCAGTTGCAAGTGCAATGAATCGAGCGGTTGATGGGGTAGTGAGGCTTTAGTGGATAATGTCCCCACATGGGGTGTTGGGGAATTCACTTCTCATTTTCGCCAGCACGTAGAAAGAGGTTTTTCTCGAATTCGAATTCGTGGAGAATTACGAGGAGTTTTGTATCACACTAGTGGGCATTTGTATGCACAGTTGCGAGAAGATGACCAAGTTTTGGATGTGGTTTGCTGGCGGGGCAAGGTCAGAAATTTGAGTCTTACTGTTGAGGATGGTATGGAGATTGTCGCAACGGGTGCTCTAGTAATTTACGGGGGTAGGTCACGTTATCAGTTGGTGATTGATTCTTTGGAGTTGGCGGGAGAGGGGGCTTTATTAAAGATGCTTAAAGATCGCAAAAGTCGTCTTGCAAAGGAAGGATTATTTGCTCAAGAGAGTAAACAGAAGTTGCCCCTTTTGCCCGAGGTTGTTGGCGTGATAACCTCACCTTTGAGTGCGGCTATGCACGATATTGCAAAAAGGGCTCGGGAGCGTTTGGGGATACATTTATTGATATGGCCTGCTGCTATGCAAGGGGTTGCGGCGGTGGGTGATGTTGTGGCAGGTATTGAGGGGTTTCATCAAGAAATACCGGGTATTAAAGGGGTGGGTGTTATTATTATTGCAAGGGGGGGAGGCAGTTTAGAGGATTTGTTACCGTTTAGTGATGAGAAAATGGTGCGAGCAGTTGCAAAAAGTAAGATTCCTGTGGTTAGTGCAATAGGTCATGAGAGTGATGAATGCTTGCTTGATGATGTTGCTGACTTACGGGTTGCTACACCTACTGCGGCGATTGAGGCGGTTGTTCCTGAAAGAAAAGCGTTAGAGAATAATTTGCGGTATTGCAAAGAAAGAAAGCAGAGTTGGGTGACTTCGATTTTTACCGAAAGTAGACAACGTTACGAGTTGAGTGATTCCATTGCTAAAATGGTGGAGGGTAAGCTTTTGTCAGTGACTGAGGTTGTGGACAAGTGGCGAGAAAAAACATGGCGGCTTGCTGGTACAAAATTGATGGAAAGTGAGAGAAGGCTTAGTCTTATTCGTATTCAGACGCCAGAGCGAACTCTTGCACAAAAGCAGGAGCTATTCCAAAAAAGCCAGGAAAAACTGCAGAACCAACTTAAAGATGGCTGGGGTAGGCTTCGACATCGTTTTGATAGACAGCAATTGTTGTGGGAGAGATTGCGTCCTGATTTGCGACAATTAAAGCAACGTCTTTATGAGGTATTTAAGCAGTTGCAAACACAAAAAACGGCTTTAATTCTAGCAAAAGAGCAATCCTTTGTGAGTCTAGGTCGTTTGTTGGAAAATTTTGATGAAAAGGCGGTTTTACGACGAGGCTATGTTTTGGTGCGGGGAAAAAACAATGTGATTCTTACCCATAAAGCAAAAGCACAAGGCGAGAGAGAAATATCCTTACAGTTTTTTGATGGTAACCTTGTAGCAAATCTCAAGAACGACGATAAGAAAGTAACAGGGCACGTAAAGAAAAGTGGCCAGGATGAAAAGGGCCAAGGTAGTTTAATTTGAGGTAGTTTAATTTGAGCCAAAGAAAAATAGATGAAAAAGTAAGCACATTGAAGCTAGATAGTTCCATTGCTAGCAAACCAAAGGGTTTTTAAAATGGCAACTGATTATTACAATTTAGGATACGGTAAAGATGATGTAGGAATTCAGAATACCCTAGAACCATTTTGGTCTGGCAAGGCAGTTTGGCATGTTTAGATATTCCATTTTCTCACCGCAAGAAGTTTTAACCAATGATGTTTGAGAATTTTGGATGGATTGTTGTTCTTGTCGTCTTTTTTATTACGGGCAAACAACTCATGGTAATTTCTAAAAAGAGAGAGCATAAATACTGGTGGAAAATCAGCTTTGTTTATGGCGTGATATGCGTAGCAAGCTTGGTTTGGATGGTGGTGGGGTTTTCCTCAGGCTCTTAGAGCTCTTGAAAGGATGAGTTGCATATTGGTGATACTGCTCCCGCCCTTTTGTAGAACGCCATCAACAACAAAGCTTGGCGTACCTTCTACACCATAAAGTTTCTGTGCAGCGATAATTTCATTGAGAATTTCTCGCTCGTTTTTCTTATCGGTTACGCACTTTTGTACGGTCTCTTTAGAAAACCCTGCTTCTACAGCCATCTTTTCGATAGCATTAATGCCTTGTCCACGCCAAACACTCTGATGATGAAGGAATAAATCAATAACGTTGAAGTAAAAACCTTCAGGGGCGCAACGGGCAATTTTTGCAACAAGTAAACTTTCGCGATCAAGTGGAAAATCTCTAAGCTGCCAGCCAATACGCCCTGTATCAATGTATTCTTTTTTTATTGTTGGAAAAACATCGATATGAAAAGTTCTGCAATGGGGACAGGTTGCAGAGAAATATTCTTCGACAATTACTTTTGCATCAACGTCGCCAAAAAAACGTCTTTTATCTAGATTAGGGCGAGCTTTCTGTGTAAAGCCTACACGTAAAGGCATACTGCTCAGTAACAATAAACCAGTAAGCCCAGTAAGTAGGGAACGTCGTTTTATCATTATATTTCTTTCAAAGATTCAGAATTTGTAGAATTTAAAAGGCTGTCATCGGCAATAAAAACAACGCCATCTACCATTTCGAAAGCAAAAAAGTCGTTGATTTCATGTTGCATCATATCACTAAAATAAGTCATTTCGGTAATTTTTGCTGGAACAACACCAACAACAAGTTCGTTTTTACCACCTTTTGTCCGCCGCATCTTTTGAGGGATTGTCCAGCGGGATAGGGTTGTTGGTAGTATTTTTTGCCAATTATCAATCAAGGAAAGATCGTCAAATCCCCTTTTTTTTGCATGAGGACCAATGATATCAGCAAAGATAGATTGGAAAGAAAAAGCGAAAGATCGTTTCATGGGAGATCGTTTCATGGGCTATGAATTTAGGAAATTTAAAAAGAAATTCATAACAATGGTAGGAAGCAAGGTAGATGAAGTCAAGCATTGTTTTGGTATAAAACATTCGCTATAAATCCAAATATTGGTCTTGATGGGTGATCTTTGTTTTTTGGTAAGTTAAGCTCAAGTAGTAGGGATTGTTTAGGGATATGCAACTTTGTGATATTTACCAAGTACAACAGCAGTTGCTCTTATGGTATAAAAAACAAGCAGAGGTACTACCTTGGCGAGCAAAATATGGAGAAAATCAGGATCCATATAAGGTTTTGGTGAGCGAACTGATGCTACAACAAACAAGAAGAAAAACAGTAGAATCTAGATTTCTAGAGTTTATGGCATATTTTCCAAGTTTGAAGGCATTATCACAAGCACAGATTGAAGAGGTAATCCCCTTGTGGACTGGGTTGGGCTATTATAGGCGGGTACATTATCTTCACCTTGCAGCACAAGAAATAGAAAAACAGTATTTGGGGGTATTTCCTCAAGATAAAGAGCGTTTAGGAAAATTATCAGGAGTCGGTGACTACACCCTTGCAGCGATTAGAAGCTTTGCCTTTCGCAAGGATGATAGGGTAATTGATGGGAATATCCAACGTGTCATCGCACGTTTTGGCGGCCATTCAGGACAAGTGATGAAGGAACAGCAACAAAAGATAAAGACAACCGTAGACCTGTTGCATCCAGATGGTTGGGGCTCTGAATGGTATCAGGGTTTGATGGATCTAGGAGCAGGCATCTGCGGTGTTCACTATGTGAGTTGTGCAAGGTGTCCGTTAGAATCACATTGCCAAGGAAAACATCTCAAAACCCCTATTCGCGTTCTTAAGAGAAAAACCAAGGTATTAAAGCGTGATATGTATGTGTTTTTGCTAAAAGATACCGAGGGTCGTTATTTAATGGAACGCTCAGGAGATAGAGCCATGTTTCAAGGGGTGTGGACATTCCCCTATCATTTGTGGTCAAATGGGGCATTTGATGTTCACAAGTATGGAAAGGGTGCAAAAGTACTTGCAACAGAGATAAAACACGAGTTGACACACCTGCGTTTACATATCAAACTAGTGACACTAGAAGAAGATACTTTGGTAGTCGATGCCGATGATAATGTATCTGTAGAGCGAACATGGCTAAACTGTAATACTAAGCACGGTTTCCCAAAATGGGTAGAGAAGGTACTATCTCATATGGAGCATCACGTTTAAGCTATTTAGAATGATTTTAGATCACGCAAAAACTTTGGAAAAATAAGTGAAAAAACAAATTGATAACATACGTAATTTTGCAATCATTGCGCACGTAGATCACGGCAAATCAACACTTGCTGATCGCATGATAGAGGAGACACAAGCACTTTCCAAAAGAGAGATGCAAGTGCAGGTTCTGGATACAATGGACATAGAGAGGGAGCGGGGTATTACCATCAAGGCACAAACGGTACGGCTGCATTATGAGCATCCGAAGACAGGAAAAATCTACGAATTAAACTTACTTGATACCCCAGGTCACGTAGATTTTACCTATGAGGTATCACGTTCTTTGTCGGCTTGTGAGGGGGCATTGTTGGTGGTTGATGCCTCGCAAGGGGTTGAGGCGCAGACTTTGGCAAATGTTTACCTGGCAATAGAGAACAACCTAGAAATTATACCGGTATTGAACAAAATCGATTTACCTGCCGCAGAACCTGAGCGTGTACGAGAGGAAATTGAACGTTTGGTCGGGATAGATTGTGGCAAGGCGTTAATGATATCAGCAAAGAGCGGCAAGGGTATAGCAGATTTGATGCAGGTTTTGGTTGATGATTTACCGCCGCCGGAGGGGGATAAAAACCAAGCGTTGCAGGCGTTGTTGGTGGATAGTTGGTATGATCCGTATCTAGGAGTTTTGGTGCTAGTTCGGATAAAAGAGGGGGTGATGAAAAAGAACCAGACAATTCGATTTTTATCGAGTGGGGCTACATATAAAATTGATAAGGTTGGTGTTTTCACGCCGAAACGGGAAGAGGTCGATGTTCTTGAGGCTGGGATGATAGGCTTTATGTTGGCAAATATAAAGAGCGTTGCAGACACACACGTCGGTGATACCATTGCTGAGAACATACAGCCCTACCCTAAGCCACTGCCGGGTTTTGCCAAGGTGCAACCTGTCGTGTTTTTTGGAATATTTACCTCAGACGCAGGTGTATTTGATGCTTTGAAAGATGCCATTAGCAAGCTTGCTTTGAATGACGTAGGTTTGCAGGTAGAAGGTGAGCAAAGCCCTGCTTTAGGTTTGGGTTTCCGCTGTGGTTTTTTAGGTCTTTTGCATTTAGAGATTGTAGAGGAGCGTTTAAGAAGAGAATACGGCATAGAGCTGGTTACGACAGCTCCTTCTGTTCGTTATATTGTTTATAAGAGAGATGGTAGTGAGATGGCTCTTCGTAACCCGAGTGATTATCCTGATCAGACGATGATTGAAGAAATTCATGAGCCATGGGTACGGGCGACAATTTTTACGCCATCTGACTGGGTTGGAGCGGTGATTGAACTTTGTAACAATAGAAGAGGTATAGAGCTTGATATGCAGTATGTTGGTGGGCGTGCGATGCTGGTGTATAATTTGCCGCTCAATGAAATAGTGTTTGATTTTTATGATAGATTAAAATCTGTAAGTAGGGGCTATGCTTCTTTGGAGCAAACAGCAGATGGCTATCGAAAGGGTGATTTGGTGAAGGTTGCGATACTGGTAAACGGGGTTTCGGTTGATAACCTTGCGATGTTGGTAAGTAAAGAATTTGCAGAGAGTAGAGGCAGACAAATTTGCGGCCGATTGAAGGACTTGATACCACGGCAGCTTTATAAAGTTGCGATTCAAGCAGCTATTGGTGGTAAAATTATTGCGAGAGAGACGATATCGGCATTGAGAAAAGATGTGACGGCAAAATGTTATGGGGGTGATATTACGCGAAAACGTAAACTGTTAGAAAAGCAGAAAAGAGGCAAAAAGCGAATGCAGCAAGTTGGGAATGTTGAGATACCCCATGGTGTGTTATTGAAGGTTTTGCGGGGGGAAAGGTAGTTTTTGAGGTGTTGAAAGAATGTTAAAACGAGGTGAGAAAAACGGCTTTACGGGTGGGTTTCCAGATGTTCGCATGCGACGCTTGCGTAGCAATGAGCGTGTGCGAGGTTTGGTAGCAGAGCATGGGTTAGCAGCTCAGGATGTTTTGTGGCCTATTTTTTTGGTGGAAGGACAACAACGCTGTGAATTAATAAAGGGGATGGGTAACGTGAAAAGAATGAGCTTAGATGTTGCTTTGCCAAAGATTGAAGAGGCTTACGCACTTGGTCTTTGTGGGGTGTTGTTGTTTCCTGTTATTGATGTGGAAAAACGCGATCCAAATGCCAATGAAGCATTACGAGAGGATAATCTGATTTGCCGGAGTCTTCGTTTGTTGCGAGAGCGGTGTAAGGACTTGATGTTAATATGTGATGTGGCACTTGATCCTTACACAGATCACGGTCACGATGGTATCTTGCAAGGAGACGAGATCAACAATGATGTAACGGTAACCATTCTAGAAAAAATGGCGTGTGTACTTGCAAATTCTGGGTCTGATACGCTGGCACCTTCTGATATGATGGATGGTAGGATAGGGTGCATTCGTCGTAGTCTTGATAGTTCTGGATTTTCTCAAACGAGAATTTTAAGTTATGGGGCAAAGTATGCTTCTTATTTGTATGGCCCGTTCCGTGAGGCGTTGGTCTCTGGCGGTTTGCTGAAAGGCGACAAAAAAACCTATCAAATGTCACCTACAAATGCGAAGGAAGCAATGAGAGAACTCAGCCTTGATGTTCAAGAGGGTGCGGATATGCTTATGGTAAAGCCGGGTATTTGGTACTTGGATATTATCAAGACAGCATCAGAGCAGTTTGATATTCCCGTACTTGCCTACCAAGTTTCGGGGGAGTATGCGATGATTTGCAGTGCAATAGAGGAAGGAACGAACAAGTGGTCTTTGGTGGAAGAATCATTTATCGCGTTTAAAAGGGCAGGTGCACGAGGTATCGTTAGTTATTTTGCCTATGATTGGTTGAAAGAAAGAGCAGCACAGCAATGTCTTTAGGAAATTGGTTAAAAATGCCTGCAAAAACGTGGTGGATAGGGCTTACCTTATGGTTGGTGTTGCAGGGATGTGCCGCAACAAAACTACCAGATTACGCCAAACCAGTGCAACCATTACATGAACTTTACAATGACGGCCTTGATTTATTGCTTGATAATCGATTCAGCAGGAGCATCCAAAAATTTAAGAGTGTTGATCAGCATTATCCTTACACAGTCTGGTCGAAGAGATCCTTGTTATTGCAAGCTTATGCCCACTACCAACTGGGTAACTGTGGCGAGGTTTCTCTTCTTATTATTCGTTATACGCAATACTACCCAGCAGATAGTAAAAATCCGTATGCCCATTACCTTAAAGGAAGGTGTTATTACGATGATATGCTATTACCTGGCAGAGACCAAGGCTGGACAAAACGAGCAGAGGAACAATTTACACTACTCTTGAGATCGTACCCAGACAGCATCTATGCAGCAGACGGCAAGGAAAAGCTATATTTTGTAAAAAGTAGATTGGCGGGTGGGGAATTGGTGATTGGTCGTTTTTATCAGCGAAAACGCAATTACCCGGCAGCGGTGCGTCGTTATCAGCGATTGCTCGAATTTTATGAGGATACGCTTTATGTAGAGGAGGCTTTGCACCGTTTGGTAGAAAGTTATTTATCGATGGGTTTAGAAGAGGAAGCGTTATTGTTCGGTGCGACTTTGGGGTATAACTTTTCCACGAGTGAGTGGTATGAAAAAAGCTATGAGTTACTGAAAGAGCGTGGTCTTGGCGGTCAAATATTGGCAGGCCCCGAAGAATCAACATGGGAGCAAGAGCCAAACAACGGAAAATTATAGTGGAAGTGGGTAAGTGCAACAAAACAGGGGAAGCCCCAAAGGGAAAAGTACTAGTAGTTGGGGGCGGTATAGCGGGTTTACTAAGTTGTTGTATGGTTACAAGGGAAGGATACGAGGTACATATTTGGGGAGTAGATTTTGCTCCACTTGCGCCATCAAGAACGGTTGCGTTACTAGAAAAAAGTGTACAGTGGCTAGATTCGCTTGGCATTTGGGAGAAGGTATCCCATCGTTCTCAGCCTTTAGAAAACATGATTATTCGTGATGGGGGAGAGATAAAAAGTGAGGTGTCGTTTTTTTTAGAGGAAACACAACGGCAACGCTGGGCAGAGCACTTAAATCTGCAGACCTTAAAAGCGGCTGTTATAGAAACTTTGCAAGATAATGCAAGGGTGCATCTACATAAAGAGCGGGTTTGCAGTGTGGGGGAGGATGATTTAAATGTCTGGCTTGTGGATGAGAATAACAAGCGTACGGAGGGTTCTCTTTTGCTCGGAGCTGATGGTCGTTATTCTGTTGTCCGTAGGAAAGCTGGTATCGGCCTAAAAAAAGCAGGAGAAAGTCTTTATGTAATGACAGGTTTGTTGACCTATTGTAATAGTGATATCGCAAAAGAGTATCAGGGCAAGACCATTGAGCGTTATGGTAGCAGAGGGTTGCAAACCGTGGTTTCTATGGTGGATGATAGGGCTGCGTTGTTGTGGCTTGGTTCTGATAAGGTGATGGAGCGGTTAGAGCAATTTTTAGAGCAAGATATTTTGCATCTTCTGCATCAAGATATGGGCGTTGATAGCCTTATTTACAAGGATTTAAAACGAGAAAAAATTTTTAAGCTTGAATCGTTTTATGCAAAAAAATTATCGCGAGGACGGTTGATTTTGCTGGGTGAGGCAGCACATGGTTTTCCTCCGATTGCTGCACAAGGTCTTAATTTGACAATAAGGGGCTTACGGACATTGCAAGATTTGTTAAAAGAAGATATTGGTTTAGAAGGTCTGGGTGATAACTATCACCAAAGGCACCACAACGAGATTTGGCGTACTTGTAGCAAGGTGGCGGTTCTGACAAAACTTGCTTTGTTATCTTCTGGCGGTATAGAAAGTTTTGCTAGAGGGGTAGTTATTAAGCTGTTAGGCCACAATCGAACCTTGAGGATACTTGCAGTGGATCTTTTTGAGGGGAAGTAGCACAGAAAAACTTCTAAAACGGAAAATTTCTAAGCTTTCGATTTTTAGAATAAAGTTGTGCAACAGCTACGGGCTTTCAGAAAGCTCTTTTTAGAAGATAGCGTTTTGTTACGCGGCAGCTTGTGCAGCTCTGTTGGAATCTTGCGATGGTTGCTGACTTTGAGGCAGACCTTCTGTTAGTGTACGCAACTGTTCATGGTTCCGTGAGAATTGTGTGCCAGCAAAGATTTGACTGATGGTAATATCCTGCTCGCTAAGATCACTTGCAGTGAAAGCATTGGTAGGGTTCTGACTATTTTGTGTGGGGATACCATCAATGACGAGTCGCAAACCTGAAGAATTTTGTGCGAGACGGCGACTATCGTGATTTTCAGAAGAGAGTTCTTTTGCTTGAGTTGAGATACGGTTTTGCGCAACATTATCGACCAAAGTAGCACTTTCTGTTGCTGTTTCGTTGCTAGCTGGGATCAAAGGTTGCTTACGATTGTTCTGTTGCGCTTCCATAATGGCAATCATGGTACCAAGGAAGGTATCTTGGAATTTTTGTGCGTCGTAATTTTGAGCTCTTGCCTGTTGTTTTTCTTTTTGTCTTTCAAGACGAATATCAAAGGAATCGCTAGATTTTTGTTGTTTTTCATCTAATTTATCAGAAATATCAGCTGCAATTTTCTCTGTATTGAAAGACAAACCAGAGACTTGGTTCGCTTCCTTAGAATCAGCGGCATTTTTGGATGACGTTTGGCTATTTTGTTGCTGGATGTGATGAAAAATGCTGACAAAGCTCTGTGTTGTTAAATTCGCAACAAACTTGCGGCCACTCGACTGGGAGGACTGTAAATTTTCAACTCTTGCTATTTTTTGTTGGAGACTTGTTTCGGAATTCATGACCAGTAAGTACTTTCTAATAAATATCGAACAGATATTAAATACGAGAAAACGAATGAAATTGGCAAAACAGCAAAGAAGAAGCTGTCTTACCTACCTCCAAATAAAAGCAACAACTATGCCATGCTATCGAAGTGTTATTTTTTCTTTTTACTTTGATCAGCAGGAGGTACTCGTTTTGTAACAATTTTATCGATAAGACCAAATTTTTTGGCTTCTTCTGGTGACATGAAAAAGTCGCGCTCTAGCGTTTGTTCAATGGTTTTGAGCTTTTGACCAGTGTGGTGGACATATATCTGATTAAGGCGTTGGCGTAGGCGTAGAATTTCTTGTGCCTGAATCTCGATATCGGTTGCCTGACCGCGTGTTCCTCCTGATGGTTGGTGCAGCATAATTCGGCTATTGGGCAGTGCTATCCGTTTACCAGGGGTTCCCGCAGTGAGTAACAAAGATCCCATACTGGCAGCTTGACCAAGACAAAGCGTTGAAATATCTGGCTTGATATATTGCATGGTATCGTAGATAGACATACCTGCTGTTACAATGCCGCCTGGAGAATTGATATAGAAGGAAATATCTTTGTCGGGATTATCTGATTCTAAAAACAACAGTTGCGCACAAATCAAACTAGCAGAATCATCTGTGACAGGCCCTGTCAGAAAAACGATTCGCTCCTTTAAAAGACGAGAGTAAATATCGTAGGCACGCTCTCCTCGGGAGGTTTGATCAACAACCATTGGTACAAGAGACAGCATAGTTGGATATTCTTCTGACATTCGTGAAACTCCAGATAAAGGTTCAGGGGATAAGATTAGGATTTTTTAGGTTTGGCAGCAGAGGAGGTTTTAGAGGGTGCTTTTTTCTTCTTGGGTGCTTCTTCAGTTTTAGAATCTTTGGAATCTGAAGTTTTTGCCTTTGAAATTTTCTTTTTCTTTGGTTTTTTGGTGTCTTCTTCTGCCTTAAAGGAGTTGGCATCGCGAGTAATTTGCTGGAGTTCTTCTACGCTAAGATTTTCGTTTTCTACTTTGACCTTGTTCAAAATAAAGTCGACAATTTTCTGTTCAGTAAGTCCAGCTTGAAGTTGTTGTCGTGCGGTAGCTTGCTGATAGGTTTCTCGAATTTGTTTAGCTTCTTCTGGGTGGCTACGAATCATATTTTCAATCGATTGTTGAAGTTCTTGATCGTTGACACCAATATCATGCTCCCGAGATACCGTCGTAAGGATAAGTGCTAGAAGTACCCGTCTTTTTGCGAGTTTTCCAAACATATCGCGTGCTTGATCTTCATCAAGAGAGGCTTCTTCTTCGCTCAAGGTATTCTCTTGACGAGAGGTAATATACTGTTGCCAGATATTGGAGTATTCTTGTTCCGACATCTTTTTGGGCACTCGTAAGTCATTAAAGTGGAGGTGTAAAGCATCTAAGAGACGACGTTTTAGTACTTCTTGTGATTCCTGTTGGTATTCAGAAAGCAAAGATTGTTTGATCATATCCTTCATAGCATCCACAGAAGGAAAACCGTAAAACTGAGCAAATTCCGCATCAATCTCAGGGATAATCTGCTCGTGTAGTTCTTTCACAATCATTTGGTAGGTAACACTGCGTCCTTTGAGATCGGGACGAAAATGACTATCAGGGTACGAAATGGTGTGGGATACTGTCGTGCCAACGCTTGTTTTGATAAGTTCTGCTTCTAGTTCTTCCGAAAAACCATTCTGCCCAAGTAGAACATACACGTTTTCTCCGCCAATACCGTCGATAGGCTCGTTTGCGTCGTTATGACCGGTGTAATCAATAACAAGGATATCTCCTTTGGTAAAAGCACGAGGCTCAATGGCTTTGCTAGTACTTTTGCGTAGCTGAAGATGCTTCATAGCGTCGTTTACATGAAGTTCTTCAACGGTAACGGATGGACGTTTGAGCTGGATAGTTTCAAAACTTGGTAATTCAATGGTAGGTAACGGCACAATCTGGATAGTACAATGCAAATCTTTGCCAACTTCGTATTGGTCAACCTGAATGTCTGGGTCCATGGCAGGAACAAATTTTTGTTCTTGGATAATGCTGGTGATGCCTTCATTGATGGTAGCTTGAAGAGCTTCCTCTGTAAGTTGCCCTGCGTAATTTTTACGGAGGAGATCTGCTGGTACTTTACCAGGACGAAAGCCCGGAAGGGAAGTTTTTGGTGCAATTTCTGCAAGTTGTTTATTGATGTGTTCATCAATGGCTTTTGCGTCAACAATGAGATCAAAGATACGGAGATCGGGATCATCTTTTTGTGATGTTTCGGTTATTTGCATGGTTGTTCCTATGAGTTGTACGGTGAAGTAATGCGAGTTTTTCGTTGATTCTGTTGGACTTTGGTTGAAGGGAGATTTGGCGGTCGCTCAATTTTTAAGAGCTAACAAATGTCTTTCGTATATAGAGTATATAGGAAAGTTTTAGCAATATTTTAAGACCTTTTGCAACATCGTTGTCTATTTTTTTATTTTTTAGTTTTATTGAGAGGTCGTTGGTGCGGGCGGAGGGACTTGAACCCCCACAAGTTGCCTTACTGGAACCTAAATCCAGCGCGTCTACCAATTCCGCCACGCCCGCTAGGTATGTACCAATCCACCAAAAAGGTGTTAAAACCACGAAAACCTTTGTAATTACAAAGAGTCCTGTATTGCAACTACCTAAAGAGGATATGTCTCAAAACTACTGATTTACAGCAAATCAGTAGTTACTGTATCATGTCTTATTGTTGTTGTGAACAAAATTTTGTCAGAGATTCTATTCAAGGAGGTAAGGATGAGGTCTAGAATTAGGGGGTAAGGTCTTGCTTTTTAAAACGCTTTCCTTTGGTAAGCGAACGGTTGAGCTTCTTGCCAATAAGTGATGGTTTATCTGCGGTAGAAAAATCGCCAAGAGGGCGTGCAAAAGCAATATGTTGTTCTGACAAGATCAATCCTTTTTCAAGGTCTTGAGCTGCGATTAAGCCTTTGCGGAGACTTGATCGTGTAGCGTACTCACAGGGCATTATTTGGCGGGGTTCAAAACCGCAAATATCATCACTATAGCCACCGTTACGGTTATCGTTACACATGGCATAAACTTTTGGTAACTGCTTGCTGATAAAACGGAGATCGTCTCCATCCATCGATAAAGCATGATCACGAAAGGTTCTGTCCTTTTTGCAATCACTCACGTGTACCTCAATAACCAGCGCCCCAAGGGCTGCTGCTGCTAGAACTGCTTGTCTGGAGGGAACATGGTTAGAATATCCAACAGTTATCGGTGCAAAGTGAGATTGTAAGCGAGAAATGTTATAAAGAGCTGCTTCATTAGCAGGTACAGGATAGGCAGCAATACAGTGGAGTAAAATTAAACGGTGCGGTAGATCAGCTGAAGGCATGTAGCGGGCAACAATCTCAATAGCCTTTTCAATTTCATATAGCGAAGCTGCACCAGTCGAAATAACCAAATCAGAACCGCTATCAGCGGCTTTAGCAATAAGATCATGCTCGGTAATGTCGCCACTGGCAATCTTGATAACAGGGGAAAGACCTGCAATCACAGGAATTTTATCAGAAGTTACGGCAGTCGAAAAAAAGAAAATATCAATTTCCTGAGCGTAAGCTGCAAGTTCCCCAAATTCATCATCGCTAAGAGCAAAACGGCGAACTCTCTCAAGACGCTCAGGGTCATCAGAGGAGATGTATAAATCAGGGTTATAGGTCTGAAACTTAACCGCATCCGCACCATTGTCACGGGCAATCTTCATAATGCGTTTGGCACTGGCAAGAGAACCTTCGTGATTTACACCAATCTCTGCAACCAGGGTAATGGGCTTATTGCGAGCTAGCAGGCGGTGACGGGAAACTTTGTGCTGGGGATTGTGCTGGGGATTGTGCTGGGGGGATTCGTGTGTCATATGATCTATTGTTGCTGATCTATTGTTGCTGGGATTCTTGTATAAGTGAGGCAAGTAATTGCTCAAGGCTAGCAAAATTCTTGCCGATGGCATCTAAAATAAGCGGTTGCATAAAAGCTAGAAAAATAGGTTTTTTATCATGAGCAAGTCGCCTTTCTCCAGAAAGAGCAAAGCTATAAAGTGAAGCAAGACTCCCGCCGTAAAAACAGGAAAGAAGATAACCAAAACGAGGATCTTGTTGTTGCTGTTCTTTAAAGTAGACAAAAACCTGTTGCCAACTTTCTACAAGCGTTTTTCTTTCGTGCCAAGTGGGGGAAAGGTGTGTGAGAACGTGTTCTTGGCAGTTTTTTAATATACCAGCAAAATGCACGAGGTCTTCTTGAAAATCGGCAGTTGTTTTTTTAAGAGAGGGTTCGCCAGATTCCAAAAGAGCCGTTACCAAGGCTTGTTTGGGTTGTTTAAAGAGTGGGTTTTTAGAAGAAAATGAAACCTGTGTAGCAAGTAGGGGTGTTGTGCCTTGAATGGCAATGCCATCACTACAGTTATAGACATTGGTATTATAAAAGGTTTGTTTGTAATCGCTAATGAGAGAATGCATAAAAATTGCAGCCCAAGCGAAATTTTCGTTGGTATAGGCGGTGCCGCCAAAATTTGCCGGGTGTGGTTTGGGAAGTTTAACCGCGTGTCGGTGATAAGGATTTTTTTGGAAAAAATTAGGGTCTTTATAGTATACGCTACTTTGAGAGTGATGAGCTTCTGCTTGGCGACTTCCAAGATCAACGCCAAAAAGATAAATATCATGAAAGCCAAAACCCACAGCCGTCCGAAGTCCAAGATTGGTAACGGTAGGGGAAAGCATATTGGTTGGTGGTACTTCGTGGAAAAAATACTGGCAGCTTAAGTGATCGCGCATAAAGAAAAGGCGCTTTTCAAAGAATGCGGAAACTCTTTTGTCAATGGTACAGGAGGCAATAAGCGGAATTTTGGAGATATCATGATGGACTGCGGTTTCTTTGATGATGGTTGCAGGTCCTGGTGTATTCTCGATTTCACAGTGAAAATCGGGGATAATGCCGTGTTCAAGAAGAGCCCGCAGGGCGGTACCACAACTAAAAATGATGACTTGTTCTTGAAGGTCACGCAAATAAGGTAGCACTTGATCAAGAGAGGGTCCAGAACCAACAATGCAACAAGGAACATGGGCAAGAGCAAACCGTTGCAATCCATAAGGGTTACAAAGCAAACGGTGTGAATAGGTGGTAAGGTTGCGGTAGCTATTATCGAGCATTTTTTCTTCGTCTTCCCAAAACCCTTTGGGAATACCAATATGGCTTGGTAGTGACTGCGAGAAATTCTGTTGTAAAAAAGAGATGTGATGTGACAGGTAGTGAGTAAAAATGTACGAACCATCATAAAGAGGTGTTTTCCAAGGGTCGAAGTGTGCTTTAACATTGCGAGCCAACAGTTCGATTTCTTCATGGTAAAACAGGGTAAGAGATCCTTGCCTTTCTGCCAATATATCAAGAATAGGGCGGAAATCGCAGTAATGCAGACACAAGGATAAAAGACCGATTTCTGGTTCTATCAAAATGAGATCAGGAGACGGAAGTTCGGCGATAAGCGGGGTAATGTGAAGGCCGAGACCAGTTCCTAAAATGATCAAACTCTGGCCATCTCGGTCGCTTTGATCGAGCTTGTGATCAAGCTCTAAGTTCTGTTCGGTAATAAAGTCGTGCATTGCACTGAGAGAATCTGTAGTGGTTAGTCCTTTTTTTTGGTGTTTTTCACGGAAGAAAATTTCGACTCGTTTAGGCGCGTTGATAAAATCAGCACATTGTTTTTTGGCGTAAGTATGGGCGTTATCGTCACTATAGAACAATCCTGTTTCTAGTTGAATATTGAGGGAGTTATCAGAGGATGAACCAACAACGGGCGGGAGATCAGCAAAAGAGAGATGATAAATTTCTGGAGGAATTTGTACGCCGTTTTTGCTCAAAGCATGTATGTTTCGATCAAAGCGTTGAGAGGGTGAAGTATCGGATTCTTGCATGGATAAACTCAAAAATTCACAGAAGCGGTTTGGTAGATATCTTGATAAGTTTGGGCGATATGGTAGAGATGTTCTTTGCAGAGATGGGACTCGTTAAAAAAATCTTGTTGTTGTTGGAAAAATCGTTCACGTTCTTCTTGGTAGGTGGAGGGGTTGTCTTGCCAGTTTTTTAGTAGGTTGATAAGATTGTCCGAAGAAGAAAAAGACCATTCTTTTCTGTGAAAAGCGTGAAGGAGAGATGCTGTGATAGCAGGCTCATTGGGAAGTTTCAGATGAAGCACGGGAATAGATTGTTTTAAGGCCGCATGAGGGTAGCAGCCTGTGATAGTGGGCGTTGCATCTATGATTACGTGACAACTTTTGCAAAAATCGGTCACACTTACATCAAGAGAAGAAAAGGTTACTTCTGCTTTTGTAAATGCAATTGCCTCTGCTATGCTGGCGGTTGCTGGAACCCCGCCAGACGTTGGTGTATAGAACAGCAAACGAATAGGCTCAAGACTGGTATCAAGTTTTTGTAAGAGCATAAAGAGCGGGTGCAAGGGGTGTAAATGGCAAGGGCTTGCCAATAGACCAATCGTAAAAGGAAAGGGTGGAGAAGGTGCTTTGGTGATGGCCTGTGCGTTATCAAGACAAAACAAACTGTGATTAGAAAGAGGGGTAAAGGCTTGGGTTTTAGAAACATCTGGGTGAATGATGTTATCTGTAAGGGGGTATAGATGGGGGTTATTATCAAGTGCATAGGAAGAGCGTATTAACGGTGCAATTACTGGTGCGGGTGCGGGGTTACGGTAATGGTAGAGAGAACAAAGGCTTGCCACACCATCAAGATCGACAAGAAGATCAATATCAGAATGATGTAAAATCGTTGCAAAAGTTTGCGCTTCAATCACTTGAGAGCCAACGGTTCCTTGGATTACTGTCTTAAAACGGTTTTTGAGAAAAGAGAGATGAAGTGTTTTTTGTGGTGACAAATCCACAAGGGAAACTTGAATATCCCTGTCACTTTCCAAAGCACGACGGGGTAAGTAAAAAAGCGGTGCAACAAGACTAGGCAAACCAAAAGGATGCCAATTGCCAGCCATAAGAGCAATTTTAAAGGGCTTGGATGCTATTTTTCGAAAGCCCCTCCTGATAGCCAATTTTCTTTCCTCTCCAGTAGTCGCTTTATCTTTCGGTATCGCTAACAAAGCTGGTTTGGGGTGGTGACCAAATCCAGCAAGGCCAATCTCAACAAATAGTAAGTGGTGAATACGCATAGCAGAGGGGTGGTTGTTTTCAATCAAAGGCAATAGGTAATCAAATGCCTTGGCTAATTGATTATTTTTGCCAAGGACATAGGCAAGTAAACAAGTTTCTTCTGCATCAAGAGGACGGATGTCCTTTAGTGCTAGGAAGCACGCTATCATGTCGGCGTGGCGTTCTTCTTTTTCTAGAAAGCGAATGATTTCCGTCCAAGTTTCTGCGTGGTGCGGATCAAACGCTAGCAAGTCAACTAAAGAGCTAATCGCTCGTTTATTTTGACCCGACCTGAACCAATCTTGGGTAGTGGCTTTTAGGGTATGTTTGCCAAGAAGTGCCTTTTCAAATTTGCCCAACCATGTGGGTAGCAGGTTAGGGATGCTTGGGTGCGGGTCAAAGGATGGGGCAAGTTTCCCGTAATATAGTGCATCAGCGTGCCTGCCAAGACGCGCACAAACAATTGCAAGTGCTTCGACAAATTCATAATAGTTTTCGTCGTCTATGGTGTTTTCCACAGCTTTTTTGAGAGAAGAAACCGCCTTGGCTGGTTCATGCAAAGCAAGTAACAGCAAGCCACTACAATAGTAACCCAAAGAGGCAGAGGGAGAAAAGGAGACCATTTCATCCAGATGGCTTTGGGCAACACTCAAATGGTGCGCCTCTAGCGCCTCAAGAAAACAAGTGATGTGATGCAAAAAGGGTTCACTTGGTGGGATATCGTATTTTTCGTGGGTTCCTAAATCGGGTACATCATCCATAAGCCAAGCAGAAATAGGTTGTTACGAGGGGTTGTTGTTAAGTTGTGCTAACATGCTTGCAGCAGAAGAGCGTTGAATGTTACGATCTTCCTCAATGCCAAGATTTTTGACAATGTTGTCAGAAATGATCATCGCAAAACGTTTAAAACGAAGCCCAAGACCAATGCCAGAGAGATCTGCACAGAGATCAAGAGCATCACGTAAACTGCCATCATCACTCAGCATAGTGATGCTATCTGTAGCATGAAATTTTTCTGCCCAAGCGTGCATTACAAAAGCATCATTGTTAGCAACACAGGCTATGGTGTCGATACCGCGTTCTTTAAACTGTGGTGCAAGCTCCAGATAACCCGGTAAATGTTGACGAGTACACCCAGGTGTAAACGCCCCAGGAACACCAAAAAGAATAACATTCTTCTGAGAAAAAAGTGTGGTGGTTACAACAGTAACAGGACCTTCAGAAGACATCGTTCGTAACGTCATCTGTGGTATTTGGTCGCCAATTTTTATCATGATATTTCTCGATTTAAGGGAGATAGTCGATATAAAAAAACCTACCACAAAGTAGCAGAGAATAACAGTGTAACAGAATCGCTATTAGGTTACATTAAAGAAGATTAATCGAGGTGCCTTCTCGTGCAGCAAAAATGTTGGGAGACACATTTCGTGCTTGTTTCTCGATACGCTCAAGAGAGAAATCATCGGCGACTAAATCGTGATGGAACATAAACAACGTTTCCACATTCGCCGCCTCACACAAGCGGTGACCAGCCTGCCAGCAAGAGTGTCCCCAACCAAGACGCTCCATAAACGTTTCCTCGGTGTAGGTACAATCGTAAATCATAGCGTTAGAGCCTTCAATCAATTCAAGGATATTATGGTCAAGTTCTCCGGGTATATGTTCAGTGTCGGTAATGTAGCATAAAGAGGCATCCTTATAAGAAATTCGATACCCGCAGCTGCCACCAGGATGATTAAGGCGAGCTGTGCGGACAATAACCCCATCACCAAGATCGATCTCTTCGCCCACATTGAAGTCGTGGTATCTTTGTTGGGAGACCATCGCCTCAAGAGGAACAGGAAAAAAAGGCTTCGCCATATGCTGGGAAAGGATATCCTTGATAGACAAACGGTTTTCTAAAGGATCAAGGTGACCAAAAATGTCAATTTGATGATTTTTGAAAAATGCCGGTGTAAAAAAAGGAAAACCCGTGATGTGATCCCAGTGGGTATGAGAGAGAAAAAGATGAGTGTGTGTGGTATTGTTTTGGATAAGATGATTACCAAGGTGACGAATACCAGTACCAGCATCAAGAATGATCTTGTGAGGGCCAGCCTCAACAAAGACACAGCTTGTGTTGCCACCAAACTTAATAAAGTTTTGGTAGGCACAACTAAGAGATCCTCGAACACCCCAAAAAGAAAATTGAAAAGACATAAAACCAACAATCACTTAAGGAAATTTTTACATGAATTTAAATACGGCAAAGGCAGTAACTTTTTTACTACGGTATTAACAAAAGACTATTATGATTGGAAATATAAAAACAGATTAAATTAAAAAGCTTCTAATGAACGTACAATGTTATCACAAACTCCTTTTGCATCCCCAAAAATCATTAGTGTATTGTTGCGGAAAAAAAGAGAGTTGTCAACACCAGCATAGCCACTGGACATGGAACGTTTCACAAATATGACTTGTCCTGATTTTTCGACATCAAGGACGGGCATGCCGTAAATCGGGCTACTGGTATCTGTTTTTGCAGCAGGGTTGGTAATATCATTTGCACCGATAACCAGTGTTACATCGGTATTTGCAAAATCACGATTGATTTCATCAAGTTCAAGAACATCTTGATACAGAATATCGGCTTCAGCAAGTAAAACATTCATGTGTCCAGGCATGCGGCCAGCAACAGGGTGTATGGCGTAACGAACGCGGATATCGCGATTTTTTAGGATATCTGCCACAGCACGCAAGGTGTGCTGTGCTTGGGCAACGGCCATTCCATAACCGGGAACAATAATAACCTCACGTGCGTTGTGAAGAAGGAAAGCTGCGTCATTTGCGTTGCCAATTTTGGCAGTCTGTTGGGCGTCCTCGTGAGTGGCGGTGTTGCTAGAGGTCTCACTACCGCCAAAGCCGCCAAGAATGACGTTGAGAAAAGAACGATTCATCGCCTTACACATGATGTAACTCAAGATAGCACCGCTTGCACCAACAAGAGAGCCTGTGATAATAAGAGCAGGGTTTGCAATAGTAAAACCGATACCGCAGGCAGCCCAACCAGAATAGCTATTTAGCATAGAGACTACGACTGGCATATCAGCACCACCAATTGGTATGATAAGGAGGATACCAAGAATAAGAGCAATAAAGGTAAAGATAAGAAAGATGGTGCCTGTTTCAAATTGTAGGGCAAAAAGAAAGATGCAAACCAGCATAGAGATAGAGAGAACGCTGCATATTCCGTAATGAAAGGGAACCAGAAAAGGCCTTGAGGGAATGCTACCTTGTAGTTTGCCGAAAGCGATAACAGAGCCACTAAAGGTGAAAGCACCAATAACAGCTCCGAGGGCCATTTCGGTGAGAGAGCCTGCATTAAGGTTAATACCGAGGCTTTCTGGGCTGTGTAATGCGGCAAAAGCTACAAGAACGGCGGCAAGACCCACCAAACTGTGGAAGGCTGCAACCAGTTGCGGCAGTGTGGTAATGGCAATATTGCGGGCAATGTAGGCACCGATACTGCCCCCTACTAGCATTACAGCCATCACACTAGCAAGATGGACAGGTGAAAGCCACAAGGGGGTAGAGCCTCCGATTTTCACTAGTGAAAGGGTGGTTACAACAGCAATGGCCATGCCGATCATACCGATAATATTACCTTTTTTTGCGCTTACGGGAGAGGCAAGGCTTCGAAGCGAAAGGATAAAGCATACGCCAGCAAGAAGGTAGGCAAGAACGATTAAGGGATGTTGATTCATGGTGATATGGGGGGAGGGGAGTTTTTAGTGATTTTCTTTTTGGTTTTAAACATGGCTAACATACGGTGAGAAACAAGGAAACCGCCTGTAATGTTGATGGAGGCGATAAAGATGGCGGCGTATCCAGCCCAAGCCCACTCTAAAGGGGCGGCAACTGCTAGAATCCCGCCTACAAGAATAACCGAAGAAATAGCGTTGGTGACACTCATTAAAGGTGCATGAAGAGCAGGAGTAACGTTCCAAACAACAAAATAGCCAATGAAACACGATAGGACAAAAATCATAACAAGCACCATCCAAGAGGAATGGTCTGTAAATAACACTGCTTGATAATCAAGACGGTGAGCAATATTGGCTACATCCTGAGCTAGGGTTTGGAGCTGTTCGGCATTTTTTTGGAGATTGAGAGAGGGATTGGTCATGGTACAAGTTGCGTTTTTGAGGGTTTAAGAAGATACTTTATGAGGAGGTTTCGTTTTTTTCGCAGGGGATTTCGCAGGGGATTTCGCAGGGGATTTCGCAGCTGTTTTTTTGGTAGGTAGTTTTTTGGAGGAGACGACCGTTTTTTTTGTGGGTGCAGTTTTTTTAGAGATACGGGCAGCGTTTAAAATTTCCTGAGCACTCTTGCAAATAGGCGCTTTGTCGGGTTCTTTGAAAGCTGCTTCTACAAATAAGGCTAGGAATTTTTCGATATTGCGGGCAAACAGTAAACTTGCAGTGAATGCAACTTTACTGGGGAGATCGTGTCCGCTTATGATAGTAACACCGTTGTAGGAGACGGTTTGACCAATGCTTGTCTGCGAGCAATTACCGCCGTTCATTGCGGCAAGATCAACAATAACAGCTCCAGGTTTTATGACCTTTAACATGTCGTCATCAATAAGTATCGGTGCAGGTTTACCAGGAATAAGAGCCGTTGTAATGATGATATCTTGTTTGGAAATGGTTTCTTTTACAAGGGCCGCTTGTTTTTTTAAATATGCAGAAGACATCGGTTTTGCGTAGCCACTTGCGGTTTGGGCTTGTTGGAATTCTTCATCTTCAACAGCTACAAAAGTAGCACCAAGGCTGGTTACTTGATCTTTGGTAGATGGGCGAACATCATTAGCAGAGACAATCGCCCCCAAACGTCGAGCAGTTGCAATCGCCTGAAGACCTGCAACGCCTGCTCCCATCACAAAAGCTTTGGCAGGTTTTATCGAGCCGGCAGCAGTTGTCATCATGGGGACTACTCTTTCAAAGGCACTGATAGCATCAATAACGGCACGGTAACCAGCAAGATTTGCTTGTGATGAGAGTACATCCATACTTTGCGTACGGGTAATCCGAGGAATTTGCTCAAGGGCGTAAATCTCTACGCCCTTTTTTTCAAGCAGCAAGAGAACATCCAGATTGTCTGAATGCATTAATGCAATGAGCTTTTGATTCTTTCGGAAGGAGGAAACTTCTGCAAAGGTTGGGGCATTGATCTTGAGAACAATGTCGGCAACTTTGATAGCCTCACTTGCTTTGCTGACAATACGTGCACCAGCATCTTTATACTGCTGGTCGGTTTCGCCAGCATTAACGCCTGCACCGCTTTCTATAACAACTTTAAAACCTTGATGAATAAGTTGTGCAACAACATCGCTTGTAAGGGCAACGCGTTTTTCAAAAGATAAAATTTCGTTTACAACAGCGAGTACAAACATATAATTTTTGTCCATTCTTTACACAAGAAGCAACTACATCTATAAAGAGTTTTTGTAACTTTCTCAAGCTATTTTTGTATTTTGAAGAATAATCGCAAAAGTAGAATTGTTGGAACTCTGGGGATTTCTGGAAGATAGGTTTTTTGTGGCGTGTATGTTTATTTGTCTTTAGGAAGCAACAAGGGATGTGCCTATGATCATTTTCGTTATGCTGTAGAGAAACTAACGGCAAGGGCTGGTGTGGTTATGGGCATTTCTAGGGTGTACCGATCACCTGCAATGTATGTTAAGGATCAGGCGATGTTTTCTAACATTGTGGTGTGTGTAAAGACGTTGCTATCGCCAACGAAGCTATTGCGTTGTCTGTGGCAGATAGAAAAAGAAGCCGGCCGGTTACGTATTATCAACAAAGGTCCTCGTACCCTAGATATGGATATTGTGTTTTACGGTAGCAAGCGAATAAGACATCCATTTTTGACTGTACCGCACAAAGAGTGGGCAGAAAGAGCGTTTGTAGTTTTGCCACTTTATGATGTGGTTTTTGCATTGGAGCCATGGAAGTTAAAACAAATGGGTGTTTTAGAGGCATTAAAAAGTTTGTCCTTGTCTGATCTATCCAAAACAAGACCTTATCGTCGTGAAAAGATGGTTGTACGGCGATGGACCGATAGGGTGGGTTATGGTAAAAAACAGTGTTGTTGTGGCTTTAAAGAAGGATTTTGTTGATATTCTTCATTTTTGTTCTTTAATCTCTTGTCAAGAGACAGATTGCTTGCTAGATATTTGGGGTGTCTAAAGTTTTGAAAAATACGGGATGTGGCTCAGTCGGCTAGAGCACTCGCTTTGGGAGCGAGGGGTCGCAGGTTCGAGTCCTGCCATCCCGACCATTTTTCTATAGAGTTTATAGACCGAAGATGAGTTTGAATAAAGATAGATGATGGTTTCTTTGGGGTTTTGAGAGTATGGGGTTTCTGTCTCGAAGGTCTTTTTGAGGTATCTGTCGTGTGTGTGGGATATCCTTTAGGCACATTTTACAGTGAAAGTGAAAGCGCCCGTAGCTCAACTGGATAGAGCAACGGCCTTCTAAGCCGTAGGTTGCAGGTTCGAGTCCTGCCGGGCGCGCCACAGTAAATCTTCTTCATTGTGAATGAGATTGGTCTAAACCTCTGATTATCTGTAGATTTATTGGTTTTTTAAATCTGTTGGGGAAGCCATTCAACATCAAAACGCTCGATCAGCTTATTCACCAGCAGTTTCTCACACATTTGGGCAACCTGTTGCTCTGCAGACTCTCTTGTGGTGCCATCACAGAAGCTCAATACCACCAACGAACCCTTAGCAACTTTGGTAAGAGGATCCCCAAGACCAATATGTTGTAGCGTTTTGTGGATGGCTTCTCCTTGTGGATCGCGAAGGTTGGCTTTTGGTAGTATCAAAATGCGTGCTTGCAGAGAATCTTTACACATCAATCGAAGCTTCTTTTTTAAGAAGATGTATTGTCATCAATTTCGTCTTTCTCTAACTTTGAAACAGATGGTGGCAGGTTGCTCTCGCTCAAAATAATGGTCGAATCATTGAGTGCTACAGCCGGCAATACGCCCAAGCGACGTGCAATCTCTTGGTAACCAGACAAAGGTTCGCCTAACTCAAAACGAAAACGATCTTTATCAAGGCGTCTGTTGTCGTGCTTGTCCCATAGGCGGCAAGTATCAGGGCTAATTTCATCACCAACTATCAAGCGATCTTGCCCGTTCTCGTCAATCATGTGCCCGAATTCAAGCTTAAAATCAATCAAAGTAACGTTCAAACCTGCAAAAAGACCGCACAAAAAGTCATTGGTGCGCAAAGCAAGATTGGTAACATCATCAATCTCTTGGGGAGATGCCCACTCAAAACAAAGGATATGATCCTCGCTTACCAAAGGATCACCAAGCTCGTCAGATTTTAGGCAAAATTCCACCAGAGGACGAGAAAGACGTTCGCCATCCTTAATACCAAGACGTTTGCAAATAGAGCCTGCGGCAACATTGCGAACAATCACCTCAAGCGGTAGCATCTGCAGAGGGTGAATAAGTTGTTCCCGCCAAGATAAACGACGAATCAGGTGGTTATCAATGCCACTGTCGTTCATTCCTTGCATAATTTTAGAAGAAATCAAATTGTTGAGAATGCCTTTGCCTACAAGTGTGGCCTTCTTTTGAGCGTTAAAAGCAGTAGCATCATCTTTAAAATGCTGGATTAAATAGCGTCCATTTTTATAGAGAATTTTTGCTTTTCCCTCATAGAGTTTCCGACTTTTTTTTCGGTTCGTCTCGGAAGTTATATTCATCACGTTAGCCATTGTCAGAGATTAAGAGGATGGAGGCCAAAAACAGCAGACGATCGATCATTTGCATCAAAGCCGTAGTGCCCTAACCAATCGATCTGCCCTTGCGTAAAAGTGCGTAAGTCTGAGATACCATACTTTAACATAGCGATTCGCTCGACACCGATTCCAAAAGCAAAACCTTGATAAACTTGCGGATCATGTCCACAGTGCCGAAGAACATTCGGATGAACCATACCACATCCAAGAATTTCCATCCACTGATCGCCTCTGCCAATGGTTATTTTATCGGCATGGTGTTGGCATCTGATATCTACTTCAAGACTAGGCTCGGTAAAAGGGAAGAAGCTCGGGCGGAAACGAAGTGATTTTTCATCGCAATCAAAGATGGAGCAACAAAAATTCTCCAAACAGCCTTTTAAGTGACCAATATGGGTGTGTTTGTCAATTAGCAAACCCTCTACTTGGTGAAACATAGGGGCATGGGTTTGGTCGCTATCGCAACGAAAAGTTCTACCGGCGGCGATAATACGTACAGGAGGCTTTTCTGAAAGTAGCGTCCGAATTTGAACAGGTGAGGTATGGGTTCGTAACAACTTGTTTAGACCCTTATCATCGGTTGCCTTCAAAAAGAAGGTGTCTTGCATTTGCCGTGCAGGATGGTTTTCAGCAAAGTTGAGGGCAAGAAAGTTATAGAAGTCCTCTTCAATGTCTGGACCATCTTTCAAACTGAAGCCCATTTGCGTGAAAATCGCTAGGATTTCCTCCATGGTTCGGCGGATAGGGTGAATCTGGCCGTTGGTGCTGGTTGTTACAGGCAACGATAAATCGGGACGTGCTTTTTCAAGTGAACTTGCCAAAGTAGAGCTTGCCAGCATAGATTTTTTTTGAGAAAAGGCCGTTTCCAATGTTTTTTTGAGCTTGTTTAGTTGGGTACCAGAGGTTTTGCGTTCTTCTATGTCTGTAATCAAGCCAAGTTTTTTCAAGGCATCACTTATCACAGATTGGCGACCTAAAACATGGACGCGCAAAGCCTCAAGATCATCAAGGGCAGTTGTACGCTCTATGCTTGCTAACAGTGTTTTGCTATCAAGATTTTCCATGATCTTATACGGTCAAAAAATCGATAAAAAAGCGACCTACTACATTTTGGTAAGCCTGATTTTGGTAAGCTTGCAAGATGTTTAGGCAGCCTTCTGTGAATCGCGAACTTTTTCGGCCAAAACTTTAAAGCTCTGAGGTTCTTGAACGGCCATATCGGCAAGAATTTTACGATTGATGTCAACATTGATTTTTTGAAGACCATTCATAAAAACGCTATAGGTAAGACCAATTTCGCGGACTGCTGCATTGATACGTTGAATCCATAGACGGCGGAAGTCGCGTTTTTTCCGTCTTCTGTCGCGGTAAGCATAGAGGCGACTTTTCTCGACAGCATGTTTGGCTGTTTTATAACAGTTCTTTCGGCGGCCTCGAAAACCCTTGGCAGCTGCCATAATGGCCTTATGCCGAGCATGAGTCGTTGTTCCTCGTTTAACGCGAGCCATGATAAAACTCCTTCTGATTAGATAACGAAATAAATATTGTGAAAACTGGTACCCCATAGATTTCAAGAGCAGATAGTTCTTTCTCAAGAACCAGGTAGATAATAGCGTCTTACAACTTTTGTATCCGCATGGCTAAGCACTTGAGCTGCACGGTTTTGACGCTTCATTTGCTGAGGGCGTTTGGAAGTATTATGGCGAAGATAAGCACCATGAAACATAATTTTGCCGCTAGCGGTTACTTTGAAACGCTTTTTTGCGGAACTTTTGGTTTTTAATTTGGGCATAGAATGAACTCTCAAAACGCCAGTAATGACCAAGTACGACAAGATCAACAATGAATGATAATTTTTGCGAAGGATAACCGATTACAACATGCTTTTTTCAAAAGACCGCACCAACAGAAAGAACTTGCCGACTAAAACCATGGTTTTCATAAAACCTTGGTTTTTAGGGCGTTTTCACAGTTTAACCTAGGTGATAAGCAGTTTGTAAGAGGTATAAGCACCTTTGAAAGCTCATATATAGCCGAGAATGATGAGATATGCAAGGCGTTTTCTAAGGAGAAAAGATGATTTTCCCTATGGCGGCTTGATTTGCGCAACTTAGTTTGCACCTACCAACTTGCAAGTGGTGGTAATGACATTAGTACAGCTTCGGGATCAGCTCCGGTCATCAAACCAAAACGTGTACCACGATCATAGATAAGGTTAAATTCAGCATAAAGACCACGATAGTGAAGTTGGATCTCTCGTTGCTGTGGCGTCCATGGTTTTTCCATGTGTTGCTGGACAAGAGGCGGATAAATATCAAAAAAATTCTCGCCAAGCCCATTAACAAAGTCAAAATCATGATGCCATTGATTACTTTGTAAGTTATCAAAAAAGATACCACCAACACCGCGGGCTTTGTCACGATGCTTAATTTGAAAATAGTCGTCGCAGGCTTTTCGAAAGCGAGGGTAATTGGCACAATCAGGGTGACGCTTGCACAGCGAAGAAAGGGATTGGTGAAATGCTTTGGTATCCTCGGCACAAGGCAGCGGCGGATTGAGATCACAAACACCACCAAACCAATTGTGGGTGGTGGTGAGCATTCGTACATTCATATGAAACGCAGGTACAAGTGGAGAGCGCGGATGTACGACCATAGAAAGACCACACGCCCAAAATTTACCGTCGTTTTCTTTGGCTCCTGGAATCTCGTTCACAAATAAAGAGGAAAAGGTTCCCAAAACAACAGAAATATTAACGCCAACTTTTTCAAAAACTTTGCCGTCTTTTAAGATACCCATTTCACCGCCTCCGCCAGCACGCCCTGATTCTGCACGGCGTAACCAAGGACGAAAATGAAACTTCCCAGGGGGTTTTTGGGAAGATAACGGATTGTTACTTGCAGTCTCCATTTCAAGAAAGCTTGCACAAATACGATTACGCAAATCCATAACCCAAAGCGACATCTTCTCTTGGTAAGTACGGGTTTTGTTATTTGCCCAAGGTGCAGTCGGGAATGCGTTCTCTTTATTCATTTCGTATAGGGGCGTTTTCAAAAAAATTGATAAAGGTTTTTTTAGGTGGAGTATTTTTTTAGGTGGAGTATTTTAAGATAAGTTGTTCAATAGCGTCTTTGTCGTGGATACGCAGAGTACGACCTTGTTTTTCTGCCATACCCATTTTCAAAAGAGTGCCAATCGAACGAGAGACCGTTTCTCTTGTGCAACCGCTCATACAAGCAACATCATAATGCGTAAGATTCGCAAGAATTAAAGCACCGTCCTCCTCTTTTTTGCAGTGGGTAAGAATAGTATGAAATACACGGGCGTGGGCTTCCATGCTGGTAAGTGTCATGACGCGATCAGAGGTTTTGCGGATAATTTTTACAAAATGTTGGTTCAGAGCAAAGGCCATGCTAGCGTCTGATGATATCATTAAGCGAAAATCATCTGCATTAATAGTGGCGATAATACCAGGAATAACACCCATAACGTCTGCAGAACGAGGCAAGCCATCAAAGGCTGAAAGCTCTCCAAAAATGCCGCCAGGATCAATCTGATCAAGAATAATCTCTCTGCCGTGTAAGGAGAACCTGTGGACGCGGACGCGTCCAGATAACAGGAAAAAAACTTTACTTGCAGAGCTGTCTATCCAGACAATATCTTCGCCTGCTTTAAATTTTTTCCATACGCAGAGATTAGCGACGGCTTCAAATTTTTTTCTATCAAGATTACGAAAGAGAAAAGTATTTCGTAATAATGCCTGTTCGATCGACGAAGATTTAAAATGTTCTGCTGTTTGGGTCATGTTCAAATTGGGAGAGAGAAAAGTTTTGGTTATCGTGTCTCGTTGGAGCGTGATTGTGCACCATGATTGTAGATATGTTCTAAAAATTATACAAATACAATCAAATTTTCAATTAAAGCTGTAAGAAAAATCTTAAGCGGGAAAGGGAAAGTAGGCAATAAAAATCTATAACAAAACACAATTGTAACAGAGTAGATTAGGTTTACGAATTAAAAGTGCGGGGGATTAGAGAAATCACAGCAGCCTGACAACCATGGGGCTTGCTGGGGGGCGGGACGTGAGGGGGCGGGACGTGAGATATCTGCTGATGAAAGCTGTGCCGGCTAGAAAAGAAAATGTCGGTATTTTGATAGGTGTCTTGGTAGGCTTGGAGACAAATAGAAGCAGTAGAAACATGACAAGATAAAAGATGGTGGCTTGCAAGAGCTGGTAGATCAAGATGATAACCTTGGTCTGTGGTGTGGACAAAATTTTGTTCTTCTGGCGACAATTTTGCGAGAAAATCTTTGCCGATTTGATAGGATGGAGGGGCAATGCAGGGTCCGATAGCCGCGAGGATATTTTGGGTTTTTGCACCAATTTTTTTCATAGCCCAGATAGTCTCAAAGATGATATTATCAAGAAGTCCCCGCCAACCGCCGTGGATTGCTGCAATGATGTGGGCGTTGGGATCTACAAGCAAGATGGGAACACAGTCTGCGGTAGTTACGCCAAGGGCGATAGCTGGATTTTGGGTAACAAGGGCATCGGCTCGAGGGTGGGTTAATGGGTTTGGAGACCACGCGTGGGGATGGCTGATTGTGCATACTCTTTTGCTGTGGGTTTGGTGGGGAATAAAGAGTTTGAGAGGATTTGTGTTACTGATCGAATGGGTGATTCGAGAGCGGTTAGTCGTAACGTCATCGGGGTTATCGCCAACACCGTAGGACGCATTGAGGTTGTGGTATGGTTGTGAACTCACGCCACCGTTTCGTGTAAAGAAACCATGTTGTGTAGGGAGAAGAGGCGATAAAGTAGATGATAACTTAATGGGCATATGAGGGGGTATAGAACTTTTCAAGGATGGGTTCGGGTTTCTTTTCGCAAGACATAAGTAAGTTTTTGAAATGCTTGATATTCAAGAATGCGGCGACTTAATCGTTTATCGCCAACGATAGAGACTTCTCTTCCTGTACGGGTATCAATGGCAGAAACTTTGATATAACGACCTCGCACAACAAATTCGAAAATAGTGCCGTGTCGCTGCGTTCGGGTAGGCAATGATGGAAAAGGAGGCATCACAAACGTTTTTGAGAATCAAGAGATGTTAATGGGCGGGATGTAAGGGTTTAATAGAGCAGAAAGATGATAACAATAAACCTTGAATTTGTATGGAAACTTTAGTCAGGTGTTTTAATTAAAGATTATAGCACGTTTTATAAGATTTGTGCTAGGTGGGTTGTGTATAGATTTAATAAGTGTGATTCTTAGTTTTTATGAGTAGGGCAATTTTTTTGGTAGGACCTGTATCGGGCGATGATGTGTTGTATTGATGGCAAATCGGGTTTGGAGTCTTGACAGTTGCTGATTTTTTGTCCATGCTTACACTAGGATCGCTCTGATATTTTATTTTTGAGATGTCTTTTTTTATTATTTTAGAACATTAGTTATTTCAGAAATATTAGGATAATTTGGAGAATAGCCGTTTGGATTTAGATAATTGCTTGTGTGCAGATTGTGTGCAGATTGATGTCATATGAATCAGTCTCTGTGGATTTTTGGTGTGTTTGGATAGTGGATTCAAGGTAGTTTAATTAGATGGGTTTGGTAGATAACATCAAAAGATTGGTAGGAGGAGTAAATCCTCGTCGTCGTGAGGCACGATTGCGGGTACGTGTTCCAGCAGTTATTAATGGTGTGGAGGGGCGGCTTTTCGATCTTAGTCTTCGTGGATGCGGATTCTATGCAGATAGGTCAGTTACTGATCTTGATAAACGTGTCGAGGTTAAACTTTCGCTTAGACGAGGAGAAATCTTGATACTCAGAGGTAAAATCGTTTCAAAAGATGATGACGGTGTGGTGTTTGGTGTGGTCTTTACCTATGTGCCAGATAATGCTTTTGACGCGATAGAAGATTTGCTTTCGCGGGCAAGAATTCGTCCTGAAAATGTGGATGTAGATTAGATGCAGACAGCCTAATATAATACCATGGTCTTTACTCGTAGAGTAAGGCATAACCGCATAAGTTTTAGCGAACATCATGATAACACAGTTGTAAAAGCATTCAAAAGCTTGCCTCCTAATAGGCTTGCATTTTTGCGTAGTTTTGTTATATCATAATGCATCCTAAGTTTTTAAGAACTAAAAATCAATTTTCTATAGAGGAGCTCGCTGTTCATGGCAATAGAATTACCAGAATTACCCTATGCAAAAAATGCTTTGGAACCATATATGTCCAAAGAAACGCTAGATATCCATTATAGCCGGCATCACAACGCCTACGTTGTGAATGCGAACAATCTGTTGGCACAATCAGGACTTGGCGAAATGAAGATAGAAGACTTGATGAAAAGATGTCATAAAGATCAACGCTTGGCACCGCTCTTTAACAATGTGGCCCAACACTGGAATCACATGAATTTTTGGAAGTGGATGAAGCCCGGAGGCGGTGGCAGTACAGCACTACCTGAACGTTTGGCACGAAAAATTGATCACGATCTTGGAAGTTTCGAAGATTTCAAAAAAGAATTTATTCACAAGGGCTTTACGCAGTTTGGCTCAGGATGGGTATGGCTTTCTTGGACACAAGGTAGACTGAAAGTAGAAGCAACAGCCAATGGTGAAAACCCATTAGTTTATGATCGCAGCCCTATTCTTGGTTGCGATGTTTGGGAGCATAGCTATTACATTGATCATCGCAATGATCGCAAGGCCTATCTCAATACCTTCTTAGATCATTTGGTAAACTGGGAGTATGTAGACGAGTGCTTGGCAAATACCATCTAAATTTTTCGAAGTAGCACCAAAGTGTTAAAATCGAGCAAAGATGGAGAAGAAGGTTTAGAAAGTCAGTTGACAAATCTTTCTTCAAGGATAAACTCACTACAAATCAAGAAAGCAGAAGACAGTAGCAAAGGTGGTAAACATCGGGGAGTGAGAGATGCTGGTATTGGTCTGCAAGTGATGATAGAACTTATCTCTGCGTTGTTTGTTGGCGGATTGATAGGCTACAGTATGGATAGTTTATTAGATACCAAGCCTTTGTTTTTGGTCGTGTTTTTTTTATTGGGTGGTGTTGCGGGTATTCTGAATGTTGTACGCCTATCAGAAAAACAAAAACGTCAGTCTGTTGACGAGCAACCAATTTTTGAAAGTTCCGACGTTGTGAAAACGTCAGCGATGAAGAAAGGAAAATAATTCCATGGCAGGACCACTTGAACAGTTCGAGGTAAAAACGATTGTACCCATATCGGTCATGGGACAAGATATCTCATTTTCCAATGCTTCTCTGTGGATGGTGCTTACAGGGATAGGTGTGTTGTTGTTGCTGTTTGGTAGTTTTTCTTTTAATAAAGGCAAGGAAAACGCACTTGTGCCAGGGATGTGGCAATCTATGGCAGAATCACTTTACGAGATGGTGCTTTCTATGGTGCAAGAGACCGCAGGGCGAGAAGGCAGGGCGTTTTTTCCTTTTATCTTTACGTTATTTTTGTTCTTGCTTGTTGCTAATTTACTCGGTATGGTTCCGGGCGGTTTTAGTATTACCAGCCATCTTGCGGTAAATTTCTCACTAGCTTTGCTGATTTTTATTGGCGTTACGATTGTCGGTTTTGCCAAACATGGTTGGAAGTACTGCGGTTTGTTCATGCCTCACGGTGCACCACTTTGGACAGCCGTCATCCTTATTCCAATCGAGCTGATTTCTTATTGTACACGCCCCTTTTCACTCGCCCTTCGATTATTTGCGAACATGACGGTTGGTCACGTTTTGCTCAAAGTTTTCGCAGGATTTGTGATTCCTCTGGGCATATTTGGTATTGCACCGGTAGCGGTTTTGGTGGCTCTTAACGCTTTAGAACTGATGGTGGCAGTGATTCAGGCATATGTCTTTACTATCCTTACTTGTGTGTACTTAAGTGAATCTTTGCATATGCACTAGTAGGTGTTGCGGTTTTTGTTTGGTTAAGATATGGATATAGTGGTGTGGTTTTCTGGTGGGGAAAAGTAGCTTTTTGGGGAGGGTAATTTAATTTATTTTTAAGAATTATGAAGGAGTTTTAAAATGGAAGTGGAAGCAGCAAAATGGATAGCAGCAGGTCTTGCAGCTATCGGCATGATCGGTGCAGGTATCGGTGTTGGTAATGTTTGGGCGTCTTATTATCAAGCACTAGCACGTAATCCTGCCGCAGAAGAAGTCATTGGTGCAAGAATTTGGATCGGCTTTGCCGTAACTGAAGCCATTGCTCTTTTTGCAATGGTGATTGCACTGTTGGCTATTTACGGCTAGTACGCTGATACAATTACCCAGTAGGGTTACCTATTTTTCTGGGGTGTCTGCTACGTTTGTAGTGGACGCTTGAGAAGATGTGAGCAGTAGTTTTTGTTTTGAATTAGGAAAAAAAATGCCTCAGTTTGATATATCCATTTATCCGGGTCTTGTTTTTTGGCTATTTGTTGTTTTTACGCTGTTGTATATAGCAGTAAAATGGGTGTTTCTTGATAAAATTCGAGGAAGTATTGTTCATCGTGAATCAACGCTAGAAGGCTGGTTGGTTGAAGCTAGAGAACTTCGTGACAGTACAGAGCAAATAGCTAGAGAAGACGAGCAAAAACTAAAGGAAGCCAAAGCCAAAGCCTTAGGGCATATTGCAGAGGTGTTGGTAAGAGCCAAAGAAGAGCAGCAGGTTGAGGAAAAGGCGATATTAGATAAATTAGAAATCAAGCGAGAACAGATGCGAGAAGATATGCAGAAAACTTGGCTTGATTGGCAAAAAGATGTTCATACAATGTCTCAAGATCTTACGAATTCTATTATGGAGAAAATTGGTCCTTCTTCAGCAAGTGAATCGAAAGATCAGGCGCCCACTAGCCATTAGAGAGGAAATAAACAATGTTCGGATCTACACTTTGGGTTGCACTGGGTCTTTTTATCCTGTTGCTGCTAGCATGGTACTATGGTCGTGGAGCAATTTTTACAGCGATGACTGCTCGTATTCGCGGTATCGAAAAACGGGTAAGTGATGTTAAGGAAGTTCTTGAATCTGCACGAAAGATTTACGAAGAAACCAAACAACGTCATGTCGAGTTAGAACAAAGTATCCAGCAGATTACAAAAAATGCTCGTGAAGAAGCTCAATTGCTTTGTGAGGAGAGAGTACGTATTTTTAAAGCTCGGATGTTGCACAAAGAAACCCAGATCGATACGCGTATTGAGATGGAGCGTGGCCAGATGGCGGATGCTTTGAAAGCAGAGTTGTTATACTTAGCATTGCAGGGGGTAGAGAAAAACTTAGCTGGCGTGCGAAAGAATGGTCTTGACGAGGAAACGCAAACGGCAAAGGCTGTAGATAACTTTTCAAAGTTACTTCTTCGTAGTTAGGGATAGGGATACCAAAGATTGATTCATCCAGATAGAATTTTCTTTCAACTGCGGGAGGCGTTGACGCCAGATGTTGTAGCGGTGATTGCTGGGGGGGTGTTGAAAAAAGCTGCAGGTGCAAAACCTTTACTGACAGGCTTTGCTGGCTGCGAGGATGCAAGTGCCGATGATATTATCTTTGTGGACAATAAAAAATATATACAGGCGTTGAAAGAAAGCAAAGCTTCGTGTGTTTTGCTATCAAAAAGGTTGGAGCGGTTTGTTGAGTGGGAGATGGATCAAACACATTTGATTTTGTGTGATGATTCGAGAGTGGCTTTTGTAAAGGTAATAGGGGCTGTATACGAACCAAAATATCACGTAGCCGCAGGCATTGTGCCGACCGCAGTCGTGAGTAAGAAAGCCTTACTAGCAGAGCAAGTGCAGGTCGGAGAACATAGTGTTATCGAGGAAGATTGCAACATTGGTGAGGGTACGCAGATAGGCCATCAAGTGCTGGTGGGTGCAGGTGTTGTTCTGGGTAAGCATTGTAAGATTAGTTCTCAAGTAAGTATTACGAACGCGGTGATTGGTGATGATGTAACCATTGCTTCTGGCACAAGAATAGGTCAGGCTGGTTTTGGAATGGTAGAAACCGCAGATGGTTTTTTAGATGTACCGCATAATGGACGAGTAATCATTGAGAACAATGTTGTGATCGGTGCAAATGTTGCGATTGATCGAGGAACCATTGGCGATACTGTGGTGGGAGAAGGCTGCAGGATTGGGGACTTGGCGCTGATTTCGCACAATGTTGTTTTGGGAGTGCGCTGTGCAATGGCGGGTCAGTCTGCGGTGGCAGGTAGTACTGTTATTGGGGATAATGTTTATTTTGGAGGTCAATGTGGGGTAGCAGAGCATTTGAAAATAGGCAACAATGTTCGTATTCTTGGGCAAACTGGGGTGATAGAAAATTTAGACGATGGTGCGATTGTTGCGGGAACACCAGCGTTACCGGTAAAAAGCTTCTTTAAATTGGTAAAAATGCTGAAAACCTTTGGGATAGCTAAGTAGGGAAAAAGATGACAGAAAAGAGAACGTTAGATATTGATGGCATTTTGGCGCGGATTCCCCATCGTTATCCATTTTTACTGATTGATAGGGTTGAGGATTGGCGGGCGCAGGATTATTTGCGTGCTCGCAAGTGTATTACGTATAACGAAATTTTTTTTCAAGGTCATTTTCCTAAGTATACGGTAATGCCAGGTGTTTTACAGATCGAAATGGTTGCGCAAGCTGCAGCGTTACTGGCATCTCTTGGTGATGATGCCGGTGGTGATGAAATAGATGTTCGGTTTTTGAAAGTGGAAGAGGCTCGCTTTCAGAAAGAAGTGCGTCCAGGGGACGTGTTAGAGATTTATGTGAGAGAAATTAAGCGGAAAGGAACTTTCCGCTGGGGTGAGGGTGTGATTACGGTAGATAATGAGCAAGTTTCGTCGGTTTCTCTGGTTGCAATGGTTACCTTTCCAGAGAAGAAAGAGATATTGCGGTGATTCATGAAACGGCGGTAATTTCTAAGGGAGCAAAGCTCGGCACAGGGGTCAGCGTGGGTCCTTATGTGCTGGTTGGAGAGCATGTTGAGATAGGGGATGATACGCGTATACATGGTCATTGTGTTTTGGATGGTCATACGACGATTGGCAGTGCTTGTGAAATTTTTCCTTACGTGTCTATTGGTCTTGCTCCTCAGTCGAAGGCGTATGCTGGCGAACCGACAGTTGTGAGTATTGGTAACAACGTAATTTTACGAGAGTATGTGAGTGTTCACCGTGGAACTATTCAAGGCTCAGGAAAGACCATCATTGGTGATGATAGTTATATTATGGGGGGGTGTCATATTGCCCATGATTGTTATGTGGGACGGGGGGTGCAGATGGCAAATTTGGCGAGTTTAACAGGTCATGTGCATTTAGGTGATGGTGTGGTTTGTGGCGGTGATGCGGGCTTTGCACCATTTGTTCATATTGGCGATTATTCATTTATTACAGCAAGCTCCAAAGTTCGTTGTCATTCGCCGCCTTATGCATTGATTTTTCCTGAGCATCGTGGCGAAGGTCTTTTACGGAGTCCCAATTACGTTGGTATGGAACGATTGGGTAAAAACAAAGGGACAATGATTGCGGTGAAGCGACTTTTCCAGACGTTGTTTGAGGGAGGTGGACACTATAAAGAAAAGTTGGATAGCTTGCCCGAAGACTTGCGAAAATTCAAAGAGGTTGATGAAATTTTGGCGTTTTTGGAACGTTGTCCGATACAAATCAACGTGATGCGGATGTTAACCAAATATCGGCGCCCATCAGATGAGGTTATCGAAGAAGACTAAGAGGGTACTTTTAATGACAAAGCGAGTTCATAGATAATTTTTTTGGGGACACTAGTTGCGACGTGTAGGGTTTGGATGATAGCTTTGGTTTCTGGCGGTGTGGGGTTTTTTGGCAAAGATTTTTGAAGTAAATTTAGAATTTGTTGATTGTTCAGAAGCTGATCAGGTGTTTTTACTGTGGGCGTAGAGGGTGCTATTAGGATAACGCATTCTCCTTTTTTAGGAAAACTAGCAAGAGGAGATGACGGTAGGATAGATTCTTCGAGTTTTCCGTGGATAGTTTGCTCAAAAACTTTAGAAAGTTCTCGTGCAATCACTAGATCGCTATCACCGGGAAAGGTTTGGTGCATATGTTGAAGACAATCGATGATGCGGTGTGGAGCTTCAAAAAAAATCGTGGTGTGGGTAAGAGGTAAGTACTTGGCAAAGAAGTCTGTTCGTTTTTTTGAGGTATGAGGGGGGAACCCTGCAAAAGTGAAAGGCATTGGCGGCAGTCCAGAGGCGGTAAGTGCGGCTAATATAGAAGAGGCACCGGGAACAGGAATGACAGGAAAGTTATTTTTTTTGATAGCCTGAACCAGTTCAAAGCCTGGATCAGACACAAGAGGCGTACCAGCATCGCAGACAAGACCAACAGCTAAACCATCTTCTAAAAAACCAAGAACACGCGGAATAAGTTGTTGTTGGTTATGTTCATGAAAAGAAAGGACAGAAGCTGGTTTAAGTTGATAGGCATGGAGTAATTTTCTGCTTACTCTAGTATCTTCGCATAGTAAAACATCAAGAGATGCGATAGTATTAATTGCCCGAAAGGTAATATCTTTGAGATTACCGATAGGTGTTGAGATAATGTAAAGACCTGAAGAGAGTTTGGGAGGGAGCTTGGATTCATTCATGATAGAGCGTATCATCTGGGTGTAAGTGGATGAGGGTAATAATAATAAGAAAAGCATATACAAAAGAGATGAAGATGAGAAGCTGTGTAGTAATGATTTTATTAATTTTGGTCGGTTGTGGTGGTGTACTGAAAGGTGATAGGGGGGTGGCTTGGGATGGATTTATGACAAAGGAAGAGCGAGCTTTTGGGCGATTGCTGGGAGAGGGCAGTGGGGAGAACGAGAATGCTTTCATGGTGGGTGATGTTAACAGCGATTTTATGACTTGGATGACGCAGGGCTCTTCTGATCGCAATAAAAGTAGTGGTGATAACCGATCTCTTTTTTTAGATGGAGTGGTTGCCGAGAACGATACATTGAGTGCCAATGCTGGTAGATTATTGGGAACTCTTCCAATGGATAGGGCTTGGCAACAAGAAGGCGTTAAAGTAGGGGTTCTGTTGCCGATGAGTGGCCCATTATCGGTACTTGGAAAGTATTTATGGCAGTCTTCGTTGATGGTGTTACATCGCTATAGCGAAAGAGATGATGTATCACTATTTTTGTATGATACCAAGGGTAACAAGCAGGGCGCGAGAGCTGCATTTGGTCAGGCAATTGCCGAGCAAGTAGACATTGTTATTGGACCATTTTTATCGAGTAATCTTGAAGAAATTCGCAGAATGAAGAAAGAAAATGTGGGGATGGGCAACCTTCCGATTTTGAGCTTTTCTAATAACAATGCACAAGCAGGTGAGGGTATTTATATCTTTGGTTATACGCCAGAGCAACAATTAACGGTTCTATTGGATTATACTTTTTTGCAAGGCAAGGAGAAACTTGGGGTTTTACTGCCTCAAACCTTGTATGGCAAGGAGGTAAACCGGTCTCTTGATGATATTTTGTTGCAAAGACAAAATGTTACTGAAAGGTTGCTGATTTACGATATGTCGGTTGAAAATATTGGCTTGATGCTTCATAATTTTTCGGGTTATAACAAGAGAAGAGCCTTGCGACAAAGGGCGTTAAATTTAGCAAAAGCGGAGGAGCAAGAGGACGAAATTGAGCGTATTGGTAAGAGAGATACCTTAGGAGAGCCACCATTTGATAGCTTATTGTTGGTAGCAGGTGATGCAGCTGACTTGCGTACATTGAGTTCACAATTGTCTTTTTTGGATATTGATCGTCGCAATGGCGTGCAATTTTTGGGTTTACAAGGTTGGGAGAACTTCGAAGGGTTGAATAGGGAACCCAGTTTAGTTGGTGCTTGGTATGTTGCCCCGCCAGAGGGCGAGCGCAAAACTTTTGAGGATCATTACGCGCAAATTTACGGCGAGAAGCCGGTACGTTTGGCAACACTTGCCTTTGAGATGGTACTATTGGTTAGCACCATTGCGACAGAAATTAAAGGCGGTGCAAACTTGCAGCAATTGTTAGAGCAGCCATCGGGTTTTATTGGGATAGAAGGTAGCTATCGTTTTTTACCGAGCGGTAAGGTAGAACGTTTAATGGACATTATGAGGATTACGAGTAAGGGTGCCGTAACAGAGGCAGAAGCGTTTTCTTCTTTTAATTTGTGGGACAATCAACAACGGCAACAGCGTGAACAAAGGGAACGGGAAAGTAGCCTTCAATAAGAAAGAGTACAGGCTAATAAAGAGTAAGTGCCAGTTTTTTATTCATCGGGTACGGGCTTGACAGGATATTATTCTTTAGGCTACATTTTTTAGATGAAAAAAGTGATGGTATATAAATGAAATTTTTTGGGGTAAATCGATTGTTTTTGCTGTGTTTGATGGTTTGCGTGCTTTTTACGCAGCAGTTAGCAACGCAGAAGGTGATGGCGGAGGAAGTGTCGGGAGAAGATGAAGTATGGGATCCAATGGAGCCTGTAAACCGCGGGATATTTGATGTTTTCATGCTTGGCTATTATGTGGTATTGCATCCACTTGTTGGGATCTATAATGGGGTAACGCCGCAAGTGGTAAAGGATAGGGTGGACGATGTTGCAGGGTTTGTTAGAATGCCAGTGACCTTTGTGAATGATATCTTACAGCAAAATAAAGAGGGTGGTATACAAAGTACCGTTAAACGCACGGTAAAGAGTAGTTTTACGCTTGGTCTTTATGATTTCGAGCGTTTGCAAAGCCCTAGAAGGTTTGAAGATTATGGTCAGACACTTGGCGTGTATGGGGTGCCATCAGGACATTTTGTGATGTTTCCTCTTGCGCCAAATTTTAGGGATACATCGATGTATGTATTGGAAAGCCTCTATCTTGATCCGCTAAGCTATGTTCTGGAAGCGCCAAGCAGATTTGTGTTTTTGGGAATACGTTTGCTCTCTTTATTTTCGAATATTGATAGGTTTATGGTAGGAAGTTTCAGTAGCTTAGACCCTTACGCACTGGCAAGAAATGGCTTTACCCAGCAAAGACAGGCCGCTGTTCTTAACCGGGGCATCGACAAAGAAGAGTTGGAAAAACGAGAAACCGACTTTGATTTAGAAATTGATGAAGAATTGCTCAATGAGTTATACGATTAAAAATTAGCGCTGGTTTTTCAAGTAGAGCGCCTGTCAGAAAAAGCGGCATTGAGCGTGGTTGCGTCTAGGTAATCGAGTTCGCCCCCCATGGGAACGCCAAGAGCGATGCGACTGATGGTAAGGTGGTGGCTTTTTAGCATGTGGGCAATATAGTGGGCAGTAGTTTGCCCGTTGGAAGTCATGCTAGTTGCAAGGATAATTTCTTCAATGGATGATAGCTTCTCAACAAGATGGGTAAGGCGGTGCAATTGCAGTTCATCAGGTCCAACGCCATCAATAGCCGATAAACAGCCGCCAAGCACGTAGTAACGGCCCTGATAACCGCGAGCCCGTTCCATTGCCCATAAGTCGGCAACTTGTTCAACTACACAAAGCATACGCTGATCTCTTGAAGGGTTGCAGCAGATAGCACAGTACTTGTCATCATTGTCTGTAAGTGCCAAGTGGTTGCATAATTTGCAGGTAAAAACATGGGCTTTAAGATGTTCTAAGAGTGCCATCAATGGTACGAGTTCGTTCTCTTTATTGGAAAGCAGGTGAAACATTAAACGCTGGGCAGATCTTGGACCAAGACCTGGTAACTTGGCAAGTTTTCGGATAAAAATATCAAATTCGTTGGTCATGAGATCCATTTTCGGGGCTTGTAGTGATATTTTTTGCCATTTTTTGACGTTTTTCTTCCTTTGATAAGAATTGAGATAGGTGGGTGCGGATTCCATTAAGAATGAGTCGCATGTTATTTTTGTTTTCTTCGTCGTTTTCTGTAAGCGGGGTGATTAAACGATTAAGGTGAAGTGAACGAAGGTAATCAAGGGGCTCGCTGATTGCATTGTGCGCAAGGTAACTCTGGAGTTCTTGCGGGTTTTCGGCGTTTTCTGTCCATATATATTCAAGCAATTGTTCTTGTAGTTTTTTAAGATCAGGTCTGGAAGGCTGTACGATTTCTAATAAGTCGACAAATTCTTTTAAAAGTGATGGGTGGTTTGTAAGAATATAAAGGCTCATGTGGTAGGGGCGTTCTCTTAAAAGGTTTGATGCAATGGGTGGGGCAACCGCGTTGGATGCTTTTGGAAGTTTGCGACTTGTGGCAAATGAGTTTCTATTTTGCTGCGTGCGTTGCTGCCATAGCCAATCTTTTATGGTAGCACGGTAGTGTTTTTGTAGTGTTGGGCTTTTCATAGTTTCGATAGTATCCATGGCAGCTTGTTCCATGGCGGCATAGCTTTCGGCGTGGTTTTTTGGAAAGCGTTCTGCAAGATGTTGGCAAAGCCACGAGCTTACCGTAACGGCGTTGCTGATGTACCGAGAAAATGATGGGGTGCCGTTGGCAGAAAGCAGTATGCTATCGGGATCGGTATCTTTGGGTAGGGTGGCAATCTGAAGGGTTTTGTTGGGCTCAATATGGGGTAGCGCTGTTTCTATAAGGCGAGCAGTTGCTTTTCTGCCAGCATCATCGCCATCAAAACAGAGAATAGGCTCAGAACTTATTCGCCAAAGTGACTGTAAGTGGTGAACCGTTGTGGCGGTACCAAGAGAGGCAACACATGCTTCAAAACCATGCTGGTACAGAGAAATCACATCCATGTAGCCTTCAACCAACAAAATAAATTTGGCTTTGCGGGCGATTTTTTGGGTGCCGTGTAGATGAAATAGCGTCTTTGATTTATCAAAAAGAGGGTGTGCTGTTGAATTGATATACTTTGCCGATTGTAGCCCTGAAACCCTTGGTAGTAAACGACCCCCAAAGGCGATGGCTCTGTCTTGTGTGTCGGTGATGGGTACCATAATGCGAGAGCGGAAAAAGCTGTAGATATTGTCAGCCTCGCCTTTGATCAGACCCAGCGTAAGAAGATCTTCCATAGGGATGCCTTGTTGTTGCATGGCCTTCACAAGAGCTCCTTTTTCTGACGGGGCCCAGCCAATATGAAAATGACGGATGGTTTCCTTGCTAAACATTCGTTCATTAATCAAATAATCGCGAGCTTTGGCACTTTCTATAGTGTCGTTAAACAAATTCTGTTCAAACCAAAGTGCAGCCGCCTTTGAGGCCTTCAAAAGGCGGGTATGTAGCGAATCAACCTTTTGTTGCTCTTTATTTGTTTGCGGTATGGCTATTTGATACAAGTCTGCAAGTGCCTTTACCGCATCAACAAACGACAATTGTTGATAAGACATCATAAAAGATATCGCGTTGCCAGAGGCCTCGCAACCAAAGCAGTGATAAAAGCCCTTTTGTTCGTTAATGTTAAACGAAGGGGTTTTTTCTTTGTGAAAAGGACAAAGACCAATCAAAGCATTGCCACGTTTTTGCACGCGGACATAACGTCCAATAAGATCGGCAAGTGGAACAGTTGCTAGAAGATCTTCAATAAACCGCTGAGAAAAATGGAGCATGAACCAACAATAACATATCAAGATAACAAAACAACGTGTCTCCTAAAATTTTTTACCGCCATAAAAAGCAGTAAAAATTTAGGGAATTATCCTTTTCTAGCGGTCAGCATTTCTTTGATGTTGCCAATTTCTTTGGCAGGGTTTAAATGTTTGGGACAAGAATTGGTGCAATTCATAATGGTATGGCAGCGGTAAAGACGGAAAGGATCCTCAAGATTATCAAGGCGTTCATCCGTTGCGGTATCTCTGCTATCAAGAAGCCAACGATTGGCCTGTAATAGTACAGCAGGACCAAGAAAGCGATCGCCGTTCCACCAGTAACTTGGGCAACTTGTCGAGCAACAAAAGCAAAGAATGCACTCATAAACCCCATCTAGTTTTTGTCGCTCTTCTACCGATTGTGTACGCTCTTTATGTGGCGAAGTCTGATCTTCGTTTTTTAGCCATGGTTCGATAGAGGCAAGCTGTTGATACATTTCATTGAGATCAGGAACAAGATCTTTGACAACTGGTCGGTGCGGCAAAGGAAAGATTTTTACCTCAAGTTTTTTGATTTCTTTAATAGGTTTGGTGCAAGCAAGGGTGTTCACGCCATCAATATTCATAGCACAAGAACCGCAAATGCCTTCACGGCAAGAACGCCGAAAAGTCAAGGTAGGGTCGGTATGGCTTTTAATATAAATAAGGGCATCCAAAACCATCGGGCCACAAACATCTAGATCAACAGTGAAGGTATCCAGATGCGGATTTTTATCATCATCAGGTGACCACCTGTAAATACTGAATTTACGAGGTTTCTTGGCAGTAGCGTTATGAGACCAAGTTTTGCCAGAAACAAGTTTAGCATTGGCGGGCAGTGTCATCTGTACCATAATAAAAACCTTACGGGCGGGTGCTGTTAATACACACGTTGTTGAAGTGGAACCGGTTGTACCTCATCGGTGAGGGCATGAAGGTGAACAGGGCGTGTAGAAAGAGAGACTTTCCCCTTGCCATCAATATTGCATAACGTGTGTTGAAGCCAATTGTTATCATCACGAGCGGGGAAATCCTCCCGTGCATGAGCACCTCTACTCTCTGTGCGATGGAGCGCGCTCTCGATAGTGGTTTTGGCTTGTAAAATAAGATTATCCAGCTCCAACGTTTCCATGAGATCAGAGTTCCAAATCATGGATTTATCATGGACTTTAACGTGGGCAAAGCTATGGAAGACATCATTTATTTTTTGCGTACCCTCAGAGAGTAGATCATGGGTTCGGAAAACAGCACAATGCTTTTGCATGGCTTGTTGCATGGAAAGGCGGAGCTCTGCTACGTTGTTGTCTCCTGAAGCAGAGCGGATAGAATCAAAGCGGGAAAGGATTTTATCTAAGGTCTGCTGAGAGGATGTGGGTGCTTTTTTATGACCGCCCTTTTCTATAATATCGCTACAACGTTTGGCAACTGCTCGCCCAAAAACAATTAAATCAAGTAACGAGTTTGAACCTAAGCGGTTGGCACCATGAACAGAAACGCAAGCAGATTCGCCCGCTGCCATAAGACCTGGTACAAATTGATCACTGCCGTTTGCATAAGCACTAATCGCGTGCCCGTGATAATCGGTAGGGATTCCTCCCATATTATAGTGACAAGTTGGCAGTACGGGTATGGGCTTTTTGGTCACATCAACATCACTGAAAACAGTAGCGGTCTCTGCAATACCAGGAAGACGCTCGTGGATAATACTTGCATCAAGATGATCAAGGTGTAGATAAATATGATCCTTGTTAGGACCAACCCCGCGTCCCTCATTAATTTCGATAGTCATCGAGCGACTTACCACATCTCTTGAGGCCAAATCTTTGGCAGAAGGGGCATAACGTTCCATAAAGCGTTCACCATCAGCATTGGTAAGGTAACCGCCTTCACCCCGGACACCTTCTGTAATAAGAACCCCAGCACCATAAACACCAGTTGGGTGAAATTGCACAAATTCCATGTCCTGAAGGGGCAAACCTGCCCGCAACACCATACCGCCACCATCACCAGTGCAGGTATGGGCAGACGTTGCCGAAAAATAAACCCGGCCATAGCCACCTGTTGCCAAAATTGTTTGATGTGCATGAAAACGATGAAGCGAACCATCATCTAAATTCCAAGCAAGCACCCCGCGGCACTCGCCATCTTCCATCAGCAAATCAATGATAAAATATTCAATAAAGAAATTCACCCGGTGTTTGAGTGACTGCTGATAAAGAGCATGCAAAATAGCGTGTCCAGTTCTATCTGCGGCGGCACAGGTTCTTTGAGCCGGTTTACCTTTACCAAATTCAGTGGTCATCCCGCCAAAAGCCCGTTGATAAATCTTGCCGTCTTCGGTGCGGCTAAAAGGAACGCCATAATGTTCTAGTTCTACAATCGCAGGAATAGCCTCTCGCACCATAAACTCAATCGCGTCTTGGTCGCCCAGCCAGTCAGAACCCTTAATGGTGTCAAACATATGCCAACGCCAATCATCACTACCCATATTACCAAGGCTTGCAGAAATGCCACCTTGGGCGGCAACCGTGTGGCTACGCGTCGGAAAAACTTTGGAAATACAAGCAGTTCGCAATCCATTTTCGGCAAGACCAACTGCCGCCCTCAAGCCAGCACCACCAGCTCCTGCAACAATGCAGTCAAAATAATGATCTTCAATAGGGTAAGCATAAGACGTCATGAAATAAAAACCAGATGGATGCGTAAAAGAAGGATGCTAAGGATAAGCGTTAAGGCAATAGCACCATAGCGTGTAGTTACCATTATCACAATTTTCGTAAAAGGGTTGTGTAGATAATCATCATAGATATTTTGTAAACCTGTTACGGCATGTTGCATGCCAATAGCAAAGAAAAGAATGAGCAAGCCAAGTCGCAAAGGGTTTGCAAGCCACAGGATGGTGGTTTCTCTTTCTGCTGTAATCAGCGGGACAAAATCGATAGCAAACCAGAGTGATAACGGTAAAAGAGCAATTGCAGAAAGTCGCAGAAAGATCGCATGATGGGTGCCATCTTTTGCACTACCGAGATCTTTTTTGCCTATGTTTTTTTTAACACGTTTCTTGTGGTTATCTGACATGATCTATTTGCTGAAATATGAGAGTAGACATGAGGCTCAAATACAGAAGGTAATAAAAATGAGCAAGGCTGTTGCCGCACTTGAAGTAAAGGTAAGTATGGTTCGTATTTGATGTTGTTGTAGGCTGAACCCGAACCCTTTTCCGAAATCCCATATAAGGTGTTGGATACCAACAGACGCGTGATAACTCATGACAAAGAGAAGAAGAATTTGGGCGAAATAACCAAGAAATGAGGAGGCAAGCAATTGGAAAACCTCGAAGCTGGTTCCGCCGAGATAGACAGCAACAAGCATTGCAAACACAAACAAAAGAGCTACGCAAAAAAGAATACCAGTAATACGGTTAGCAATAGACGAAATCATAGACCATTGCCATTTATAGATTTGGATATGTGGCGATAGTGGACGTTCGCGATTTTTTGAGTGTGGCGTTGTCATTCTGTAGCTTGTGGATTGGTTGGAATGAATAAATCGTAAGGTGGTTATTAGCAGCTTTACGGCGGCGGTTGGTAAAAGAACTTTAGGAAGATCGAATTTTAGTCCAGATTAAGTTGATAAGCGCTCCAGCAGTAACGTAGACAGAAAAGACAGCAAAAAAGAGAATATGAGAAGGGAGAGTATACCCAGCACTATGGAGAGGAATTGTAAAAATAAGAGAGGGATAATCGAAAAATAGTGTTGCAAGGCTGTTCCTTACGCGTTGTTGTGATTCAAAGGCTTCGCCGAGCTGGGTAATAATAAAGGCAATGAGCAGAAAAAGGATGCCCCCTAATACGGCACCAGTAATGAGGCATGCCAGCGTAGATTTTCTATTTTTTATGGGATCAGACATTATTTCATAATACTTTGTCTAGAAATTTTTATTAGAAAGCTGAACGGAATACGATAATACGAGGGTGAACGCTAATCTTCAAATTTAGTACTTTTTAGAGAAAATTATAACAGATTTATGGCAAATTCTAAATTATGACGCGAAAACAGGAGGTACAGGATTACAAACACCGCAATTTTTAACGGAGTCTCACACGGAATCTTTGGATGATACAATTTATTGTATGAGTATTCAAGAGGAAATACATAGGGCATTGCTATAAAACTTGCTGTGAAAACGCAGAAGGAAATACTTTGATTTCTGATAATTTATTAGGGGCATGGTGTTTGTTGAGAGGTTGCGTGCAAAACACCTTGGTGTATTATTTGGAGGACGTTTTTACCCTGTGGGGAGTTGGGTAAAATATCCTGTCGAATTTCGAAGGTAATATGCTGAATTTGCTGGCAGAGGGCGTGGTGATTGATAGAATAGAAGTAAGGATCATTGCCAGAATAGGGTTTGTTATCGCCAACAACAACCTTGGGGTGTTGTTGTTTTACCCAGCGCAGAAAAGGATAGGTAAGTCGCCTATCAACAGTACTAAGCACGCCAAGTTCCCAAACTCTGGGGGGCTTAGTGGCGTGTTTTTGTAATTGGGGAGTAAAGCTGTGCATGGATATGATAATGGGTTTTGGGTGTTTTTTTATCATATTTTGTATGGCTTGGTGATAGGGAAAAAAAATCTCGTTGTTACGTTGTAATTTTTCCTTTACGGGGATAGAAATATTACGGGGGACAATGGTTGTATCGGCAATTGCCCGCATGCTTGTGGGGTCGTTTGGTGGGCGGTTGGTTTCGACAACTAGCCTTGAGTATCCCGCCATTACAAGCGGACAGGCTAGGAGTGACGCAAGTTTTTGAGAGAAGATGGCGATATGGAGATCGTAGGCAATGTGTGTTTCCAGTAGATGAGGTGCTAGACCTAATTGGTCGAGTTTTGATGGTATGTGGTTGTGGGCGTGATCGCAAATGATTAAAAAGGGAGAAGATAGGTTCTCTTGGTAAGTTATTACAGGCGAGGGATCGTTGCTTCCCAATAACTTGCCGGATGATGTGCTAATATAAGATTTGCGAATAGGGATGGTCATTTTCTGAGGAGTGGTAAGAAATTGGGTTGGGGTGTTATGTTCAATATTAGACTAAGGTTGATGATATTACCAAGCATCTTTGCAAAATAGGGATAACAAAGCCAGTAACCGAAGTTTTTGAGTAGGACGTTGATGAACAAACACGAGAAGTACAATTTAAATTATAGAGGTTATCTAGATTACAATGCTTCGGTGCCAATGCCAGAGGAGGTGATTTTGGCAACCCAAGAGAGTATGCGAATCCACTATGGTAACGGCTCATCGGTTCATCGCCAAGGGCGTTTATTGCGGGGAGAAATTGCGGCAACAAGGTCGGTAATGGCAGATTACATAGCTTGCGAAGAAGACAACATTATCTTTACAAGCGGTGCAACAGAATCCAATAATCTGGTTCTACAGGGCTTAGAGTCCTTGAAGCTGTTGGTGGTAGGGGATGGTCATGAATCGTTATTGCAGCCTGCTTTGGCTTTGGAAAAAAGGGTGCCTATTGATTCCATAAAAGTGGGAGCAGATGGTCTTATTGACAAAGAATCATGGCAGCAAGCTTTGGAAAAAGCAGGTGCGAATGCTTTGGTTGCGATGACGCTTGTAAACGGTGAAACCGGTGTTATTCAAGACATTGAAACCTTAGCATCTATCGCCAAAGATTGTGGTGTGTGGTTGCACGTGGATGGTACTCAAGCCCTTGGCAGTATGGCGATTGAGTTAGCGACTTGGGGGGTGGATAGCTTTGCTTTTTCCGCCCATAAAATAGGAGGGCTTTCTGGGGTTGGAGGGCTTTATGTTCGCGGGGATAGGCTAGGGTTATTGTCTCCTTTATTGTTGGGTGGTGGTCAAGAAAGTGGCCGGCGATCTGGGAGTTATAGCGTACACGGTTTGGTTGCTTTGCGAGCGGCGATTTTTTGGTTACGCACGCAAGAAAGCTTGGGTGAGCATCAGCGTTTGGAAGTTTTGCGCAATAGCTTAGAGAGCCGTTTGCGTGATTTGGTTTGTACTTTTGCAGAAGAGATGATCATTCTTGGAGAAAACGCACCCCGAACCCCGCATGTGAGTAGTATTGCGATGGCAAAAAAGGATGCTCAAAATTGGCTAATAGAGATGGACATGGCAGGTGTTTGTGTTTCAAGTGGTGCAGCTTGTTCGTCGGGCAAAGTGGGGGTATCGCCGACAGTTAGCGCGATGATGATGGCGATGGGTCTTGATGATAGCAATGCTAGGCGGGTTGTTCGGGCGTCTTTTGGTTGGGCAAGTACAACCGAGGATGTGGATATGTTTTTAGCAGTGGTGAAAAAAGTTTATGAAAGGGCGCGATAGATTGAGAAGGCTATGGATGGTCGTAGAATACGATGGCAGCCACTTTCACGGTTGGCAAGCACAAGAGGACACGGTAACGGTACAGGGGGTTATAGAGGATATCATTGCGAAGTTGTGGAAAGAAAAAGTCCGTCTTGTTGTTGCGGGAAGAACCGACACAGGCGTTCATGCCAAAGGACAAGTTGCCCATTTTGATATGGAACGAGAAGTGGATACTTTTGGAATGATGATGGGTATCAACCATTATTCGAGGAGGCAAGGCTGTGTGGTGCTAGCTATTGGCGAGGCACCTGGTTCATTTCATGCACGCTTTGATGCTAAGCACCGGGTTTATGAATATCGTTTGCTCAACCGTCATGCACCCTCTGTTCTTGATGGCCATCAACTATGGCATTATCCTCAAGCACTGAATATGGAAATCATGAGAAAGGGAGCGGACTTTTTAGAGGGATTCCACAACTTTTCATCATTTCGGGGGGCAGGATGTCAAGCAAAGCGTGTAGAGAAACATTTGGATATTTGTAAGGTTGTACGTTGTGATGACGAGTTTCGCTTCCGATTCGTTGGTCGCTCCTTTTTGTACCACCAAGTTAGAATCATGGTGGGCACTTTGGTTGAGCTCGGTCGGGGTCGGCGTGATTTAGCATGGCTTGAAGATGTAACCAAAGAAAAAGACCGCAATAAAGCCGGACCAACAGCCCCAGCAAAGGGTTTATCCTTGCGACATGTACTTTATTCCACAAAAGAAGACCTCGATGTGTTATTTTCCGTTGACAAAACCCTTTTACCTTTTTAGAGATAGGGGGTGTGATGGAGGGGTGCCCGAGTGGTTAAAGGGGGCGGACTGTAAATCCGTTGGCTTAGCCTACGTTGGTTCGAATCCAACCCCCTCCACCATATACTAGATCTTGAAGCGTGGCTTTGTATTGTGTTGCCCAGATTAGGGTATAGGGTATAGGGTATGGTTGTTTAGCGGGTGTAGCTCAACGGTAGAGCCCCAGCCTTCCAAGCTGGTAGTGTGGGTTCGATTCCCATCACCCGCTCCAATTGGTGTAGTCTAAGGATAAAATTGGGGGTATAAATGGGGCTACGTTTGGAAGGGATTCGATAGGGGTATAGCTCAGTTGGTAGAGCGACGGTCTCCAAAACCGTAGGTCCCGGGTTCGAACCCTGGTACCCCTGCCATTTGATGGATCTATTTGATTGGTTCATCTGTTTGTAGTTCCATATCATTTCCGTCATGATTTTTATCTGTTATCGCTTTTTTATGATGGTGGTGTGGTTTCCTTATGAATGGGTGCACATAGAAATTTGCAAACGGGGTTCAAGAGCTGGAGCCTAGGTGCTTTTTTGTTGTGAAGGTAGCAATAAATCATATAATACTGTAGCTATAGTCTGTATGGTAGATGTTTATCAAGTGACGATAAATGCTAGTATTCTGTTGGCAGGACTTTTGGCGGGATTTTTAAGGGTAGATTTTTAAGGATAGATAATGAGAGAATATTTTAGGGGCGTGCGACAAGAATTTGGCAAGGTTACTTGGCCAACAAGAAGAGAAACCACGGCAACTACGGTGATGGTTTTCTTAATGGTGGTCTTGATGTCGCTGTTCTTTTTGATTGTAGATGAGTTTGCCTCGTTCGGAGTGCAGCTTTTATTAGGTTGACGTGGTTTTTTAAGGAGCAAGGATATTGCAAGAAAGTAAAGAAGACGATAAAGAGAAGAAACAACGCAAATCAAAACGTCGTGCACGTTGGTATGTTGTTCATGTGTACTCCGGTTCGGAAAAACGAATCAGAGACATGATCTTGGAGCAGGCTAAGGATCAAGGCATTGAGGATACCATTGAGCGAATCGAAATCCCGTCTCACGATTTTGTCGAGGTAAAGCGGGGAAAAAAGGTCAACATCGAGCGTAGTATTTTTCCAGGTTATATTTTGATTAAAATGACGCTTTACCATCCAACGTGGAACCTTATCAAGTCGTTGCCAAAGGTGACAGGGTTCTTGGATGATGGCAAAGATCCTGTGCCGATGCGAGATACAGAGGCAGAAAGCTTGCTTTCAAGCTTAGAAGACGATGGTGGTATGAGCTTATCTCTTATTGAATATAAGGTGGGCGAAGAGATTCGCGTGGGCGACGGACCGTTTGTAGACTTTAAAGGCGTGGTCGAGGAAGTTGATCTTGATAGAACACGTCTGCGGGTTTTGGTTTCGATTTTTGGCAGACAAACGCCTGTTGAACTTGATTTTTCTCAGGTGGAGAAACTATAAATAGATAAGATATCTAAGGTTTCACAAATGCAATAGAATTGCGAGCTTTGAAAGGTTGTTTGTTGGGGGCAAGGTTACTTTTTGATAGCCCTCTGTATTTTAGCTTGTTGTGTTTTCGATTTATTTTGATGAGGATGAGAATTTTCTACTTGCAACTTGCATACTTAAGTGCTAGAAAACGATACTATTTGCGATGCAAATGGAGTAAGCAGGCGAATGGGGTAAAAAGTGGATAGGGTTTGTCGGATTCATTGATGTCTTGAGAACATGAAGAGCAAGGTTCAGGGTCTTATCCCTTGTTTCCTTATTCGTTGTGGTGTTCTCGCGTTGTGTGTTTTATAAGGTTGTGAAGGTTGGTGTGTTTTATAAGGTTGTGTACGAGCCTTTATTTGGTAAAGTACCTAACAAGATTTTGAAAGTTAATTATTAAGGATTACGGTTCTAGAGTACAACCGTTTGGGAATTTGGGTGGAGTGAATGGGTGGAGTGAAAGAGTTTTCGAGAGAGTCGAGTTTTTGAGTAATCATATCGTCGCAAGTAAACATGCGTAGGCAGTGAGTGAATAAGGGCAATGAGTAATAAAAATAGCAATAAAAAAATAGCGGGCTATATTAAGTTGACAATAGGTGCAGGCAAGGCAACGCCCGCACCACCAGTTGGTCCAGCACTTGGTCAAAAAGGTTTGAATATCCCTGAATTTTGTAAGTCTTTTAATGACGCAACTAAAGATCTGGAGCCAGGAACACCAACGCCAGTTGTCATTACAGCTTACGAGGATAAAAGCTTTTCGTTTGAAACGAAATCGCCTCCTGTAAGTTTTCTTTTGATGAGAGCTGCGGGCATCACCAAAGGTTCACCAGTCCCCAATAAGCAAAAAGTTGGTAAGGTATCTGTAGCGAGTCTTAAAGAAATTGCAAAGGTTAAGGCAAAGGATATGAACGCCTTTCAAGAAAAAAGCATGATAGCGTGTCTTTCGGGTACAGCACGCTCAATGGGTATAGAAATAGAAGATTAGGTTTTATAGAGAGAACACCATGGCAAAAATAGCAAAGCGTAGAAAACAAGCGTTGGTTGGTTATGAAGTCGACAAGTTGTACGATTTATCCTCCGCTGTGAGCATTGTAAAAGAACGTGCTACGGCAAAATTTGATGAGAGCATCGAAATGACAGTAGTTTTGGGGATCGACACCCGACACTCTGATCAGCAGGTGCGTGGAGCAACGGTTCTACCCAACGGAAGCGGTAAATCTTTGCGTGTAATTGTGTTTGCAAAAGGTGATAAAGCCAAAGAGGCGGAAGCTGCTGGTGCAGATGTTGTGGGTGCAGAAGACTTAATGGAAAAAATTCAAGGCGGGTGGCTAGATTTTGACAGATGTCTTGCAACCCCTGATATGATGGGAATTGTTGGTAGACTTGGTAAAATATTAGGTCCAAGAAATCTGATGCCCAATCCAAAGCTCGGTACAGTTACGATAGATATTGGCAATGGGGTGAAAGAGGTAAAGGGCGGTGCTGTGATGTATCGAGCCGAAAAAGCAGGGATTGTTCATGTTTTGGTTGGTAAAGCAAGCTTTACAGAAAAAGCGTTAGAGGAAAATATCACCTCGGTGGTCGATGCTCTTCAACAGGCAAGGCCATCAACCTCGAAAGGCTTGTACATGAAAAGAAAGAGCCTATCTTCAACGATGGGTGTTGGGGTTAAGTTTAGTTAGTTCACATAGACTTGAGTTTTTGAGAAGCGGATAGAATAAGGTACGATTGAGCATGCAAAGGGCAGATAAAGAAACAGCTGTTGGAAATTTGGCTGGTATATTTAATGAGTTTTCGGTTTTGGTGATGATACATCATAGCGGTCTTACGGTTTCTGATCTTGACGATCTTCGCTTTCAGGCAAGAGAGATCGGTGGCGGTTTTAAGGTTACGAAAAACCGTTTGGCTAGAAGAGCCATTGAAGGTACGTCTCACGGGGTCTTGGGAGAGAAGTTTCAGGGTCAGACAGGTATTATATTTGGTGATGATATTGTCTCGGTTGCAAAGGTTGCTGTGGCGGTTGCGAAGAAACATAAGAAGCAGGTAGATTTGCAATTTTGTGTTCATGACTCGGCGCTTTTGAGCAAGCAAGATATTGAAGTAATGTCGAAATTGCCGTCTTTGGATGGGTTGCGAGGCAAGATTGTGGGTTTGCTTCAGGCACCTATGGGCAAACTTATTCGTTTGTTGAACGAGCCTAGTGCCCAGATAGCAAGAATATTGGTGGCCAAGGGGGAACAGTAGGGCTGGCAGTAAAAGGTTGGTTTGTTCAGAGTTTTTGGGGATACTTTGGACGTGTTTTTTTATTAGATTTAAGGAGTTTTGAATTATGGCAGACCTAGAAAAAATAGCAGAAGACTTATCTTCGCTCAGTGTAATAGAAGCAGCGGATTTGTCGAAGCTTTTAGAAGAAAAATGGGGCGTTTCAGCAGCAGCACCAGTAGCTGTAGCAGCAGCGGGTACTGGTGCTGCTACTGAGGTCGCAGAAAAAACCGCTTTTGATGTGGTTCTTGCAGTAGCTGGTGGCCAGAAAATTGCGGTGATCAAAGAAGTTCGTGCAATCACCGGTCTTGGTTTGAAAGAAGCAAAAGATCTCGTTGAAGGTGCTCCTAAGGCAGTCAAAGAAGGTGCTAGCAAGGAAGAAGCCGACGACATCAAAGCAAAACTTGAAGCAGCTGGTGCAACGATTGAAATCAAGTAAGTGTACTGATTTTCATTGTCAAGGTAAGAAATTGATAGCGCTTTATTTCTCTGGCACGGGTGGGTTCATAAGCGGTAGGGTACAGGTTTTAGAGTAGGGGTAAAAGGGCAGAGAATATTCGTGGTGAATATTCCTTATGTTGTCGATATTTTTGATCGGCAATGGTTGTTTACAGTTTTCGTCTGTGTGAGGATAGTAGGTTATGGAAACAGGTTCAGAGACTTTTCGACGTCGGCAAAAGGCTCGACTTTATTGTGGTAGTTTGAAGGACGATAAAGTTGCTTCTTTACCAGATCTTATAGAGTTCCAAAGAAAGTCCTATGATCGGTTTTTGCAAAGAGATATTGATCCAGAAAAACGAGAAAGCATAGGGCTTCAGGCAGTCTTTAGTAGTGCTTTTCCGTTTAAAGATTATGCGGGTCGAGTAGAAGTTGACTTCGTAAGCTACGAGCTTGGTGAGCCACGTCATGATATTGCAGAGTGTCAAAGACGGGGAACAACCTATGCAGCACCGTTGCGGGCGAATTTAAGCTTGTTGGTCTGGAGTGTTCCTCAAGACGGTGATTCGTCAGGCAGAACTTTGGAAGTCCGCAAAGAGCAGGAAGTTTATCTTGCTGATATCCCACTGATGACAGAGAATGGCACCTTCGTAATTAACGGTACAGAGCGAGTGGTGGTTTCTCAAGTTCACCGTTCACCAGGGGTGTTTTTTGATCACGATAAGGGCAAAAACACCTCAGAACGTTTGTTGTACAACGCACGAATTATTCCTTATCGCGGTTCTTGGGTAGATTTCGAGTTTGATTCTAAAGAGCTTGTTTATGTTCGGATTGATAGACGACGTAAATTGCCAGTAACCACGCTTTTGATGTGTCTTGATAGTGAGCGCATGGAAGGCCTAGAGACGAGTTTGGGCGTAGAAGAACGTGATAGCTTGATGAGTTATCATCGCGAGGGAATGGGCAGAGAAGAAATTTTACAGAGTTTTTACAACGAGCGTGTTTACAAACGTGAGAAAAACGGTTGGAGCTACGCTGTTGATTTAAAGAAACTACGAGGGATTCGAGCATCGCTTGATTTGGTAGACGCAAGCACTGGTGAAGTGGTGTTGGAAGCAGGCAAGAAAATGTCTGGTGCAAACCTTCGTGATTTAGAAGCAAGTGGCATGGAACGGGCTCTTGTGAGTGAAGAATCGCTAATTGACTTGCATCTTGCAAGAGATATGGTGGATGAAAAAACTGGCAAGATTTATGCCGATGCTGGTAGCCCTATTGATGTGGCGTTTTTGGAGCAACTGATAGCGTACAAGTGCGATAGTGTGCCTGTTTTGGATATTGATAATGTTCACACAGGTCCCTACATTGTGAACACATTGCTTGCCGACAAAAACAAGGATAGAGAGAGTGCGTTAATTGACATTCATCGCGTGATGCGGCCGGGTGAACCGCCAACCTCGGAATCAGTGGAAGTAATGTTGCGCAATATGTTTTTCAATGCCGAAAGTTATGATTTATCGGCTGTTGGTCGGGTAAAGATGAATGCTCAGCTGGAGGTCTCAAAAGAAGATGCTCCTGACACTTTGCGAACCTTGCGTAAGGAGGACTTTCTTTTGATCGTTCGTAACTTGGTAGATTTGCAAGATGGCAAGGGAGAAGTTGATGATATCGATAACTTGGGTAATCGCCGGGTGCGATCAGTGGGAGAGCTCGTAGAGAATCAGTTCCGTATGGGACTTGTTTGGGTTGAGCGGACTTTGAGAGAACGTGCATCCACCACTGATCCAAGTGATGCCATGCCTACAGATCTTATCAATGCAAAACCAATAGGGAGTACCATTAGAGAATTTTTCAGTTCTTCCCAGTTGTCACAATTTATGGATCAAACCAATCCCTTGGCAGAGGTTACCCATAAACGTCGACTTTCTGCCTTTGGTCCGGGCGGTTTAACCCGTGAGCGGGCAGGATTTGAAGTGAGAGACGTTCATCCAACCCATTATGGTAGGATTTGTCCGGTGGAAACGCCAGAAGGTCCGAACATTGGTTTGATCAATTCACTGGCTTGCTATGCAAAAGATGACCAATACGGCTTTATTACCACCCCTTATCGTAAGGTGGTAAAAGGGGTTGTAACGGATGAAGTTATCTACATGAATGCCATGGAGGAAAGCCGTTACTATATTGCTCAGGCTTTGGTTGGTAAGGACGAAAACAACAAAATAACCGAAGAACCGGTGCTGTGTCGCCGTGGCGGTGATGTGGTGAGTTGCAGCCCTCAAGAGGTTGATTACGTGGATGTTTCCCCACAGCAATTGGTTTCGGTTGCTGCGTCATTAATTCCGTTTTTAGAGAACGATGACGCCAACCGTGCTTTGATGGGTTCTAACATGCAAAGGCAAGCGGTACCGTTACTCAAACCAACGTCACCATTGATTGGGACTGGTATGGAATCTGTTGTTGCCAGAGATTCTGGGGCTGTGGTTGTTGCACGCCGTAGCGGTAAAGTTGATCGTGTGGACGCTGATCGTGTGGTTGTACAGCTTGATGAAGAAAATGACAATACACTGGGTGGGGTTGATATTTACACACTGAAGAAATTTGTTCGTTCTAATCAGAATACCTGTATCCATCAGCGACCACTGGTGAAAGCGGGCGATAGGATAAAAGTTGGCGATGTAATCGCAGATGGTGCGGCAACAAAGAACGGAGAATTGGCATTGGGTCAAAATGTGGTCGTGGCGTTTATGCCTTGGAACGGTTATAACTTTGAGGATTCGATTTTGGTTTCTGAGCGGATGGTTCATGACGATATATACACCTCTGTTCATATTGAAGAATTTGAAGTGATGGCACGTGATACCAAACTTGGCGAAGAGCAAATCACTGCAGAAATTCCGAATTTATCGAGTGATTCGTTGACTAATTTAGATGAAGCTGGTGTAGTGTACATCGGTGCGGACGTTGAAACAGGTGATGTATTGGTTGGTAAGGTTACGCCAAAGAGTGAATCGCCTATGACACCAGAAGAAAAATTGCTACGTGCTATATTTGGCGAGAAGGTTTCGGATGTAAAAGATACCTCGTTGCGGCTACCTCCTGGTAAGAGAGGCACTGTTGTTGATGTTCGTATTTTCAACCGCCGAGGCATTGATAAGGACGAGCGTTCTCTTGTGATAGAGCAAGAGGAAATTGCGCGCATTGGTCGTGATAGAGATTCTCGGTTAAAGATTATGGCGAATGCTTACAGGACACAAGTAGGTGAGACGGTATTAGGTTTGCCTTTGTCGAGTGGTGTGGGTGACTACAAAAAAGGCGCGGTTTTGAGTGCAGATGATATTGTGGCATTACCGTTTGGATTGTTGAGCGAATTTGTGTTTGCAGATGACGGGGTAAATGATCGGTTGCAAGCACTTAAGAGTTCTTACGAGACAAATGTTATTCGGGTGAAGGCACAGTTTACGAGTAGTGTTGAGAAGTTACAGGGTGGTGATGACTTGATGCCGGGTGTGATGAAGATGGTGAAAGTATTTGTGGCGATGCGTCGCAAGTTGCAGCCTGGTGATAAGATGGCAGGTCGCCATGGTAACAAGGGTGTGGTTTCTGCTATTATGCCTGTGGAAGATATGCCATTCTTAGAAAATGGTGATCCGGTGGATATTGTTTTGAATCCGCTTGGGGTACCTAGTCGGATGAATATTGGTCAGATTCTAGAGACGCACCTTGGTTGGGCAAGTAAGGGAATGGGTAGACGCATTGGTGAGATGGTAGAATCGATTAATCGCGACGAAGGCACTTTACGGAAATACCTGTCTAATATTTACGTTCAGGATCCGCGTAGTTTTGAGGGTCAGAAGTTAGCAGATATTGAAGAAGAAGGTCTTTTTGACATTGGTGATTTTTTGAAAGACGGTGTTCCTTTGAGTGTGCCAGTATTTGATGGTGTTCCAGAGCGGACTGTTAATCAGATGTTGGAAGACGCTGGGTGTGATAGAAGCGGGCAGGAGCATTTAATTGACGGTAGAACGGGGCTATACTTTGATAACAAGGTAACGGTTGGCGTTATTTATATGATGAGATTGAATCATTTGGTTGATGATAAAATACATGCTCGTTCAATTGGTCCTTATAGTTTGGTTACGCAGCAACCGCTTGGTGGGAAGGCTCACTTTGGTGGTCAGCGTTTTGGAGAGATGGAAGTTTGGGCACTTGAGGGTTATGGTGCTGCGTACACGCTCCAGGAGATGTTAACTGTGAAATCGGATGATGTTGCTGGTCGGGCGAATATGTACGAGTCGATTATTCGAGGTGAAACTTCTTGTACCTCTGGCATCCCAGAATCGTTTAACGTGTTGGTAAAAGAGTTGCGCTCACTTGGCTTGAATGTAGAGCTGAAGAAGAATGCGACAACGAAAGAGCGTGCATTACGGGTCAATGAAGTTTGATAGGGTTTTTGGAAGGATAATAAGAGTATGACGGGTTTGCTACAGAAAAGTTTCTTCGGATTTAATCGGAGCGAACAGGATTTTGATTTGGTGCGGATATCAGTCGCCTCACCAGAGCAGATTCGCTCGTGGTCTTATGGCGAGGTACGCAAACCTGAGACTATAAACTATCGTACGTTTAAGCCAGAACGAGAAGGTCTCTTCTGTGCTCAGATTTTTGGTCCAACCAAGGATTACGAATGTTCTTGTGGCAAATACAAGCGGATGAAGCACAAAGGTACGATTTGCGAAAAATGTAATGTTGAAGTGACCTTGAGCAAAGTTCGTCGTGAGCGAATGGGGCATATTGAACTTGCGGCACCTGTTACCCACGTTTGGTTTTTGAAGTCGCTACCTAGCCGAATTGGTATGCTATTGAACATGGCACTTAAGGATGTGGAAAGCGTTGTTTACTACGAGAAACACGTAGTGGTTGAACCTGGCACTTCTGGGTTGAAGCGTTACCAATTGTTGACTGAGAATGAGTACATGGATGCTCAAGACGAATATGGTGAAGATAGTTTTCGTGCGCTGATCGGCGGTGATGCGATCAAGAGTTTGTTGAAAGACATGAACTTGGACGAAGAAATTGAGCTTGGCCGTGCGGACTTGAAAGATGTGCAATCGGACATGCGTCGCAAGAAGATTGTAAAGCGTTTAAAGCTGATGGAGAAGTTTCAAGAATCAGGTGCAGATCTTTCTTGGATGATCTTGAATGTTTTGCCGGTTATTCCACCAGACTTGCGTCCGTTAGTTCCCTTGGACGGTGGCCGGTTTGCAACCTCTGATCTTAATGATTTTTATCGAAGAGTGATCAATCGTAATAATCGTTTGCGTCGCTTGATCGAACTACAGGCACCAGGCATCATTATTCGTAATGAAAAACGGATGTTGCAGGAATCTGTAGATGCGTTATTTGACAATGGTAGAAGAGGAAGAGCCATTACTGGTGCCAATCGCCGACCATTGAAGTCACTTTCCAATATGCTCAAAGGTAAGCAAGGACGTTTTCGCCAGAATCTTTTGGGTAAACGGGTCGATTATTCCGGTCGTTCGGTGATTGTGGTGGGACCTACATTAAAACTACATCAGTGCGGTTTGCCCAAGAAAATGGCGTTAGAGCTGTTTAAGCCTTTCATTTTGGCAAGACTTGAACTCTATGGCATGGCACCAACCATCAAAGCTTCGAAACGGATGGTTGAGAAAGAACGTGTCGAGGTTTGGGACATTCTTGAAGAAGTCATTCATGAGCATCCTGTACTACTCAACAGGGCACCGACTTTGCACCGTCTTGGGGTACAGGCTTTTGAACCTGTTCTTGTAGAGGGCAAAGCTATACAGATGCATCCGCTGGTTTGTGCAGCTTTTAATGCTGATTTTGATGGTGACCAGATGGCTGTACACGTACCGCTCTCGCTTGAGGCACAGTTAGAGGCACGGGTATTAATGATGTCGACCAACAATATTTTGTCGCCTGCCAATGGTAAGCCTATTATTGTGCCTTCACAGGATATCGTGCTGGGAATCTATTATTTGTCATTGATGCGTTTGGACAGATTAAAAAATGAAGTGATTTTCGAAAATAAAGAGAGTCTCGTCCATGGGTTGGATGCGCAGCTGGTAGTGATTGTCGATACGAAAAACGAGCGAGTGGACACACAAAAGACAAGTGTAGATGATATCTTTAAAAGATTGAAAGCCGGCAAGTTTCTAGCAAAACGTTTGCGTTGTTTTAACAATGCAGATGAAGTGGATACAGCTCTTGAGCAAGGAATTGTGCATCTTCACGAGCCGCTTCGTATCGTCCATACGTGGAAAGATAGTGAAGGAAGAGATTTCACTGGGCATTTGATTTTAACACCTGGTCGCGTGAAACTTCTGGAACTCTTACCTAATCATCCAAGAATAGAACCTTCGATGATTAACAAAGTCTTTACCAAAAAAGACATTACCAATTTGATTGATTCGATTTATCGTATTTGTTCGCAACGCCCAACGGTGGTATTTTGTGATCGAATGATGGAGCTCGGGTTTGCTTGGGCGTGTAGAGCGGGCATATCGATTGGTAAGGATGATTTGATCATTCCAGAAAACAAAGAGCATCTTGTAAATGCGACCAAAGATCTGGTGTTGCAGTACGAAAAGCAATATCAGGATGGTCTTATAACCGATGGGGAAAAACATAACAAGGTTGTGGATGCTTGGACAAAGTGTACCGATAATGTCGCAAGCTCGATGATGGATTCGATGTTGCGTTCTGGCGAGCAAGGCTTTAACTCGGTTTACATGATGGCGCATTCTGGTGCAAGAAGTTCGGAAGCACAGTTGAAGCAGCTTGCTGGTATGCGTGGATTGATGGCAAAGCCTTCTGGTGAAATTATTGCTACACCGATTATCTCTAATTTTAAAGAGGGCTTGAGTGTTGCTGAATACTTTAACTCTACGCACGGGGCGCGGAAAGGTCTTGCAGATACAGCATTGAAGACTGCGAACTCGGGTTATTTGACACGCCGGCTGGTGGATGTTGCTCAAGATTGCGTGGTTGTGAATGAAGATTGTGGTTCAACCGATGGCGTGAGCATTAAGCCTGTGGTTGAAGGCGGACAAGAAGCGGGATCGATAGGGGATAGAATTCTAGGACGTTGTCTTGCTGAAGCGGTGTTGCATCCAGATACAAAAGAAGTGGCTGTTGAAGCGAACACTTTGATAGACGAAGACATGGCACAGTATATAGAAGATATGGAACTGGAATGTATTAAGGTTCGATCTGTGTTGACTTGTAAGGAAGACAGAGGCGTTTGTGCTCGTTGTTATGGTCGTGATATGGCCCGTGGTAGTCTTGTGAGTATTGGCGAGGCAGTTGGTGTGGTTGCGGCGCAATCCATTGGTGAGCCTGGTACGCAATTAACAATGCGAACCTTCCACATTGGAGGGGCTGCAACAGGTGGTGCAGAACAGAACACCATTGAAGCTGGATTTGACGGTATTTTGAAAATAGTAAACCGTAATGTGATTAAGGATTCGCAAGGTCATCTTGTGGTGATGGGTAGAAACCTTGATCTAGAAATTCACGATAAAAAAGGACGCAAGCGTTCATCACACCGAGTTCCTTATGGTGCAGAGTTGTTGTTAGATAATGGTGGTAAAATCACGGCAGGCATGCGTCTTGCCGAGTGGGATCCATATAGCACGCCGATTGTGTGTGAGGTTGATGGTGTTGTGACCTTTGTCGATCTGACTGACGGTATTTCGATTCAGAGTGTTACTGATGAAACAACGGGTTTGACAAGCAGGGTGGTTACAGATTGGAAACACCATGCAAAAGGACAGGATATGCGTCCTCGATTGACCTTACGCAATGAAAAAGGTGAGGTTGTGAATCTCCCCAACGGTATGGAGGCAAGATACTTCATGTCGAAAGGTGCAGTTTTGAAAATTGAAGACGGTAAACAGGTAAGTCCTGGTGACGTTCTTGCTCGTATTCCCACAGAATCAACGAAAAACCGTGACATTACTGGGGGTCTTCCAAGAGTTGCTGAGCTCTTTGAGGCAAGATTACCAAAAGATCAAGCAATTTTGGCTCCTACCGCAGGTAGAATTGAGATCGGTAAGGATTACAAGAACAAGCGACGGGTAATGATTTGTCCTGATGGCGATGTTGAACCTATTGAGTTGATGGTACCAAGAACGGCTCATCTTTCTGCTCGCGAGGGCGATAGGGTTGAGCAAGGTGATATGCTGATTGGTGGAAACCCGTCACCGCATACCATTTTGGAAATTTTTGGTGTCGAGAAGTTGTTGGAGTATGTTCGTAGCGAAGTGCAGAATGTTTATCGAATGCAAGGTGTAAGTATCAATGATAAGCATATTGAGGTGATTGTTCATCAAATGTTGCAGAAGGTCGAAGTTGTTTTGCCAGGAGATAGTTTGTATCTCGAGGGAGAAATCATTGACAGAGTGGAAATGCGTACGATGAATCGCCAATTACAGGAGGATGGTAAAACTCAAGTAACTTACCGTCTGGTGTTGCAGGGAATTACGCGTGCATCGTTGCAAACAGAGTCCTTTATTTCGGCGGCGTCCTTCCAAGAAACAGTTCGTGTGCTGACAGAAGCAGCGGTTTCTGGAAAGTATGATCGCCTCGAAGGATTGAAAGAAAACGTGATAGCAGGTAGGCTTATTCCGGTGGGTACAGGTGCATCTGTTCGTATTTTTCAAGAGAAAGCGGAAGAACGTGATCGTGAGCTCAGAGAGCAGCGAGAAAAAGCTGCACAGGTAAGGTTGTTGGCGCAACAAGCAATAGAAGCAGAAAAAGATGATAGCCTTGTAGAAGAGACACAAATTCCAGATGATCCAGTTTTTTAGGGCTTTCTACACTTTTTATTAATTAGGTGATTTACGAATATAGCAATTTTGGATAAAGCTGTAGATCAAATAATTCAAGGCAAGTTAAATCAGGACGGTCAATTTGGTTTTACTTTCATTGATTTGTTTTCTGGAATTGGTGGATTTCACCAAGCACTAAAAGAGTTGGGTGGCAGTTGTGTTGCGGCATGTGAAATTGATGATAATGCTCGCATCACTTATTTAGAAAACCATGATGTACCTGAAAAATACTTCTACAAGGATATACATAACATAAAGGCAGAAGACATACCTAAACACGATTTACTGTGTGCTGGTTTTCCTTGCTAACCTTTCAGTATATCAGGCAAGCAGAATGCATTAAAAGATGACAGAAGTTCCGTTATTAATTCACTATTTAAAATTATCGAAAGCAAAAAACCAAGAATGGTTATTCTTGAAAATGTGAAGCACATTAAGCATGTTGATAAAGGAAAAGTTTTTGATTATGTAATTTCATCCTTAGAGAATCTTGACTACCAAGTATCAAGCGAGCTAATAAATGCAAAAGACTTTGGTGTTGCACAGAACAGAGAGAGGTGGATATTTGTAGGTATACGAGGAGGAAAGAAAAAATATACCTTTAAGCCTGTAGATATTTTTCCCGTCTTTCTAAAAGACGTCATTCAAAAAAAAGGAAACTTTTCATATTTAGATGAACCATACACACTAATTGAACAGCCAAAGATGCAGCCATCTGGCTTAAAGTTCGTTGGTTATAGAAATAAGAAAATAAGGGTAAATGGAGTACGTGAAGGTACTTTTCATTTATCCAGAGTTCACAAACAACCTAACCGGATATATGCCGTCGAGGGCATTCATCCAACACTTTCTTCTCAAGAGTTATCTGGGCGTTTTTGGATATTACTGAAAAACGGCAAAGTGAGAAAGATGACTGTAAAAGAGTGTTTTAGGATTATGGGCTTCCCAGACTCATTTAAAAAACCTGTTTCAGAAGGAAACCTATATAAACAAATTGGAAACTCTGTTTGTGTTCCGATGATAAAGAGTGTAACTAAAGAACTGCTTTTACAGATGGAGTCTGGCAGCAATGCAATAACGATATAGATAGCCTGTTTGTGGAATGTCACTTTAGGGATGCAGTGATCTCTGATAAAAAAGTTATAGATAGTATTGATAAAATAGTTGAGTGTGGAGAAAATCAAAAAGCTGTTCTAACAGTTGTTATCACGGGTTTAGTTTATAAATATTTTCATCCCAAACAAGATGTTAGACGTCATCAAGCTTCTTTGGAAGGAGGATATGCAGGTAGAGTTTTTGATACAAAATGTATTACACCATTTTTAAGAAAGAATAATTTCCCTTGCATGGCTGAGTCAGGATGGTTGACCAGAAGTTTAGAACAAAGAGTTCCTTATGATTCTAACTATACAGGTTCTATATCAGGCGAAGGGCTAAAAGATGCTTTTTTAAAACGTATATGAGGCAACAAAAAATCTGGATGCATTTGATATGTTGACAGTACTTTTTCAAAAGTTAGTAGTAAAACGAGACAAGTCAATCATTCAGATGTTTTCTCCAGCAAATCTCACTGTTGCCCAGACACTTGACTTGATGAAAAGCCACATCAACTATAATTATAAAAACGCGTCTGGTGCAGCTAGGCTTCCTAATTTGGCGATATATTCCGCTTATAAAAATATAGTTGATGCTAGTAATGGTCGATATAAAGACATGGTCTTGTGTGATCTTGATTCTCATACAGCTTCGGATAAATCGACGAGGTCTATAGGAGACGTTCAGATAAACCTGATTTCTGGAGATCCATTTGAAGGATTGGAGATTAAAGCAAAAAAAATAGAACCTGATATGCTGGATATAGCTTACATAAAGATACAAGAATATAGCACAGTAAAAAGGTATTATATCCTGTCAACATTCGAAGATATTCCGCAAGAAATTCAACTCATATTAAACAATAAAGTAGATGAGATAAGATCGAAACATGGCTGTGAAGTTATTATAAATGGAGTTTTTACTACTTTAAAATATTTTTTAAGATTGACTGATAGCAAAAGCTTTTTAGAGAGTTATGTGAAGCAAATGGCATCAGACAATGCTTTAAAGTATGAACACAAAGAGGTGTGGAATAAGCTATGTTCGAAGCTATGATTTTTAATTGGAGTTTAGGATTTTCTCCTCTTTAGGTTTTCTATTTGGTTCTTTCTTTTCGAGATTCTTTAAAAATCTTTTGCCACATTGCTATTAACGGTGTTTAAAAGGATATCGATAGAGGAATAGCAAAAACAGTTGCAAGATTTGTCGTTTTGTGTTATATGTGGACGGTATCGTGCTTTATTGATTTTTTAATCTTTAACAAGAAAGATATTCAAAAAAGTACAATGGTTAAGCATGGTACATTCGCTGGCATAAGATTTTTATGTTATGTCTTTGGTTTCTAAAATGGACAACCTAAGAAGAGGTCAGAATGACTGATATACAAAGCACTGAAGGTGTGAGCTTACAAGAATTAATTCGTTCTTCAGCAATTCCCAGAGAGAAAAAAGATGATAAAGAGTTCGTAAAAGATCCTGCGAAGGACGTTTTACGTGCAAAAACTCTTGATGAATTGGTAGAGGAACGTCGTATAAAACAAGCACAAGGCGACGACAGAGCCGAATCTTTCGAAGATAGTGTTCGTGAATCCGTCGAGGAAGACGAAGTCACAAAGTTAGTACAGGGTCTTACTCAACTTGATATTGAACCACCACCACCAAGCCCTGAAGCTCTTCGCACACCAGATCTCGAGGCTGGAGCCGCAACTTTTAATCCAGGTCTGAGCTTGACCGATACTGCTAATGCCAATGCAAGTAAAAGAAGAGAAATACTTTCTGGAACTTCTGCAGGACAGCGTACGGCGCGACAAAATGTCAATGAAAGAATTTCGGATCGAACAGATCAGAGACTCCTTGGGGATAGAATAGAGCGTAGAGAGGCTGTACAAGGTTCTGAAAGTCTTCGGAGTGTGTCTGTTGTTGATAGCAGAGAAAGCGTTGATTCTTCTTCTCGGAGTAGAGGTGAACTCTTTGATCTTGCCGCAAGAGAACAAGGTGACCCTCAAAATCGTTTGGTCAATTTGCAGCAATCTATAGGTAACTTGGTTAGCGGTAGTGATGATGTGGATCGTTTTGTCTCAGAACGTAGTCAAAGCGGTGAGCGTGTTAATCAGGAAGACGCTTTGTTTGGTGCACAGCAAATTGAAGAAGCGATTAGCAGTAATCAGGCAAGCAATGCCTTGCGTTTACTTGATGAGCAACAGGCACTTGCTGTTCTTAATAAAGGTGAGGTTAATGCAGTGGTTGTTGGTAGTGAGATTGTCGAAGGTGTAGATGACGATGGTCGCGTTACACAAACCCGTCTGGAGCAAGATGGTGCGTTGCGAACCCCAGGATCAGAGCTGTTCTTTAATAATGAAGCAGATAGAGACCTTGGTAATATTCTCAACGGTGTCAGCTAGGTTAACTAGTTTTCTATCAAGTCGGAATTTACTATTTTTTTCTTAATCTCTTCCCCCTAATTTCTTCCGTGGCGTTTTTTACTCTATGGTGAAGCTCTGCATTAAATTGTGGTGTTTATATGGTTATTAAAACCAAAATAGTAGTGGTCGGATTTTATAGAAAAAACCAAGATAAAAGCCAAGGTAAGGGGATCCAAAAATTACCCAAAGCTCTTTAGTTGTCTCTTTGTTTGAGGCTACTTGTGGGTGCTTCTGGTTTCGGCAAGCAGTGTTTGAAGTGTCGGAACAATAAGGTTGTGTTTGCTATTCCATAGGTTTCTCTCAATGGCGAGATCAAGCTTTTGGCAAATCTCTTTGAGTGCATCGGGATTGTTGGTTTTTAGGAAGTCGATGTTTTCTTGATCGAGAAGTAAAGCTTCAAAAACCAGATCGAAGTGTTCGTTTAATACCGCATTGGTTGTTGCGGCAAAAGCCACAAGATAAGTAACGCTTGCAGCCATTTCAAATCCACCTTTAAAGCCATGCCGTTGCATGGCGTTGATCCATTTGGGGTTGGTTAGCCGCGCACGGACAACCCTGCCAATGGTCTCGCTAAGGGTTCGAACTTGAGGATGTTCAGGCCTTGCATGATCGATGTGATAAACCTCGGGGTGTTTGCCAGCAAGGGTGCGAACGCTAGCAGTAAGGCCGCCTTCAAATTGGTAGTAATCATCAGAATCGAGCAAATCATGCTCGTGATTGTCTTGGTTGTGCAAAACAAGTTCTACTTTTGATAATTTATTTTTAAGAGCTTGTGTGTTTTCAAAGCCATAATGGGTATTGGGATCTTTGAAGGTTGTTGGTGTTGTTTTTTTAGAGGCATAGATGTAACTACTCCATGAGAGAAAAGCGTCGGCAAGATCGGTGTAATCGCTCCAAGCATCGGCATCGATAAGGGTTTGCAAGCCGGCTCCGTAAGCCCCAGGTTTAGAGCCAAAAATTCGAGAAGAGGCAAGCCAAGAAGCTTCATCTGCTGTCATGTTGTTTTCTTTTTGTAGATGGCGAGCTTCTGTGCAAGCGTTGCTAGCAAGAGGATTGTTCTCTGGTGATTCTTCGATGCGTTTGGCGACAGTACGTATGATCTCGTCAAGGAAAGAAATCATGTGAGAAAAGGCATCGCGGAAGAAACCAGATATTCGTAAAGTAATGTCAACGCGGGGTCTTTTCAGGTCTTCGATCGAGATCACCTCAAAGCCTTTCATTTTAGAGCCATCATCATCCCAAATAGGAAGCACGCCAAGTAAGGCCATCATTTGTGCAATATCATCGCCGCCTGTTCTCATATTCGCCGTTCCCCATGCAGAGAGAGCAAGCTGTTTCGGGTATTTTCCGTGGGTTTTGCGATAACGCTCTAGTAGTTTTTCAGCCGATTTCTTGCCGATTTCCCATGCGGTTGGTGTTGGCATGGTTCTGGGATCCAGAGAAAAAAAGTTTTTACCAGTTGGTAGTACTTCTGGTCTACCACGGGTGGGCGCGCCTGCAGGGCCGGTAGGAATTTTTTTGCCCGCAATCGCTTTTAATAGGTGCGTGGTTTCTCTGTTTCCGCAAGCATCGAAGTCGACAAAAACAGTGTTTTTCAGATGGTGCCAAGCTTTTGTTGTAAGAGGGCCAATATTCTCGGCGGCAACAGATTCTTCAATCACCGCAAGTGCTAGCATTTCTAAACGTTCCACAGTGTCACCATCATGCCGCCATGGGGTTTTGATGATGTTTGCTAGAATACTTGGACGTTTCCCTAGCCATGGTTTGGCGGTTATGGGTGCAAGAGGGTCAAAATTTTCTGCTAAAGCGAGATCATTGGCGATGGTTTTTAAAAGCGAGCAATCCTTTGTTTGGGTACCTCGGTTTGCACGGGCAATACTCATTAAAAGATGGTTTCGAGCACTACCGCTGGGTGTAGTACCAAAAACGTGTAAGCCTGCCCTGATTTGCATTTCTTTGAGGTCGCAGAGATAGGCATCAATTTCGTTGATGTGGTCGTGCTCAGGTTTTTCCGAGAGATGACATTCTTTATCAAGACCAATAGTATAGGCAACACCGCGAATACGATCTTCCAATAAGTGGGCTCGTTTGCTGTCCATCGTATGGGCATGGTAGTATTCGTCAAGTAAGGTCTCGAGAACAGCGTAATTGCCAAAAGTTTCTGCTCGTTCTAGTGGCGGGGTTAGGTGATCAACAATCACAGCTCGGGTTCTTCGTTTAGCTTGAGCACCTTCACCAGGATCGTTTACAATAAACGGGTATACATGGTTTAAAGAGCCTAGCAAACTCTGTGACCAACAAGTAGTCGACAAAGCAACAGCTTTTCCAGGGAGCCATTCAAGATTGCCATGTTTTCCAAAATGAACGACAACCTGTGCACAGAAAACAAAACGCATCCATAAATAAAAGGCAATATAGAGATGGGGGGGAACAAGAGCTGGATCGTGGTAGGTGTCTTTGGGGTCAAGGTTGTACCCTCTAGAGGGTTGCATGCCGACCAAAACGTGCCCAAAATCAAGAAAAGGCAGGCCGATCGCTTGTTTCTTGGCATCAAAATTGGGGTCACTTTCAGGGTTACCCCAACGCTCTGTGGTTTGCTTGATAAGGCTTGGGGGTAAGTGCGTACTGGCAAGTTCTTTGTAGCGTGTAACATCAAACCATTGGCGTGCTTTGGGAGCCGTTCCTTGAAAGCACGCAATCAGTTGATTGCTATTTTGGGGAAGTGACGAACGGTTGATAAGGTAATCTTCGTTATCTAGTGTTTGGATAAAGTTAAATACGGAAGCGGGGGTATCAAGACCAACACCGTTTGCCATGCGGGCTTCCCGTGCAGGGTAGTGTGCCATTACGATGGCGATTTTCCGTTGGTTATTGCCTAGCTGCTGGTTATCTATAAAGTGACAGGTACTGCTAGCAAGAGCCTTTATGCCGTCTGGATGCGGAACAAGGTGTTTGATTTGCGGATTTTTAGGACTTGCTTCCTTGCAAGAGATAATATGGCTTAAAATATGACCATCTATTTCGGGTAGAGCTACTTGCATGGTAAAATTTTGTGGGTCAACCCCGTGAGGATTTTCTTGCCATTCTTTGATGCTTTGGTTGCTATTGATGGTCTGAAACACTGGGTGGGGAAAATCGGCAAGAGGGTTTTCTTTTCCAGCAATAAAGCTAGTTGAGGTAATGATGGCTTGTGGTTGTTTTTCTGCAAGCTCATCTCGAAGAAAAGTTGATGATGGATGGCGAAGGCTTGTTAGGTAGTAAGCGTTCACGTTGCATTGTTGGTCTTCTAGGGTTTGGATTAGGTGATCGATGGCTTGGGTTTGCCCTGATAAAATAAGGGCACGATAGAACAATAGGAAAACGGTGCGTTTTTCGGTTTGATTTTTTAGGATTTCAGTGTTGGTTGGTGTGTAGATGCCAGCTGGCGGTATTGGTGTTGGGTTTGTTAGCGGGTAGGGGTATTGTGAAAAGCCCAGCTCTTCCCAAAGCAGGACAATAGCTCCTTGGTAATTTTTGATACCGCCTTCTTTACAGAAGCGATCAATTTTACGCAAAGATGGTTCCTTTATTGTACTTTTTGCAAGCAATTCTGGGGGGATACCGTCAGAGGTGCTATCATCGCCATTGGCAAGGGCAAGGGCAAGGTGGTTTTGATGCTCTTTACTTTTTGATGCAAGTTGCCATAGTTTATCTACGCCATAGGACCAATAGTTGTAACCGCCAAGAATGCGAATGAATACGAGCCTAATCTGGGGGATAATTTCTTCGATAAAGTGGTCGATATCTTGGTGGTCTTGTAGTTGCGAGAGCGAAAGGACAGAAAAAGAAGGAAAGGTGATATCGGGATAGTTTGCTTGCAACTGTGAATAGGCATCATCAAAGACAAGTAGATCGGTGTCAGCTGCAGAGATAAAGAGAATGTCGGCAGCATCAATAGGAGTATGTTGATGTTCATGGTGGTGGTGGTGTGAACCAGAAAAGTGCATAGAGGACCGATGGTGCTGGGTGTGAAAAGAGAATAGCTACCTTAAAGGGGAAGGTTATCGTGTTTTTTGGCAGGGTTTTGCAATGATTTGTGCTTGATAAAGCGGAGTGATTGCACGATTCGCTTTCTGGTTTCGTGCGGTTCGATTATATCATAAATGAATCCTTTTTTTGCGGCATCGATAGGATTTGCAAAGGTTTGCTGATAGTGATCAGTGAGTTCTTGTATTTTTTCAGAGTTATCAAGGTGTTGGCGATAGAGGATGCTCACAGCACCTTTTGCACCCATTACGGCGATTTCGGCTTCGGCACTAGGCCAGGCGTAATTTACGTCGCCTCGTAAGTGTTTGGAGGACATGACATCATACGCGCCCCCGTATGCTTTGCGTAGGATAACGGTAATTTTGGGAACGGTTGCTTCGCCATAGGCAAACAAGAGCTTTGCCCCGTGTTTGATAATGCCATTGTGTTCTTGTTCAAGACCTGGCAGAAAGCCTGGTACGTCGACCAAGGTTAGGATGGGAATTCCAAAGGCATCGCAAAAACGGACAAAGCGAGCAGCTTTTCTAGAGGCAGCAATATCAAGGCAACCTGCCTGTACCAAGGGTTGATTAGCAACAATCCCAACGGCAATACCATCAAGGGAGGCAAAGCCTGTTACGATATTTTGGGCGTAATCATTGAGAAGTGGAAAGAACTCGTCATGATCAACAATGTGATGGATAACTGCATGTACATCATAAGGCAGGTTCGGATTGCGAGGAATGATGTGATCAAGGGCTGGAATTGTTCGTTGAGGACAGTCGCGGTGCGGAAGGTTGGGGGTGGTATCTTTCCAAGAATCAGGTAGGAAATTGTGCAATTTTCTAACCGCTTGCAACGTGGTAATATCGTTGCGAAAAGCTGCATCAGCAACTCCAGAAACCTTGGTATGTACGCGAGCCCCGCCAAGGTTTTCATTATCAACAATCTCACCAGTTACAGTTTTGAGAACGTCTGTACCAGTAACAAACATATAAGAGGAATTCTCTATCATAAATGTAAAATCGGTAATGGCGGGTGAATAAACAGCACCACCAGCACAAGGCCCCATGATTACAGAAATTTGTGGAATACAACCAGAGGCAATAATATTCCTTTGGAAAATATCCGCGTATCCTGCAAGAGAGGAAACCCCTTCTTGAATGCGAGCCCCACCAGAATCGTTTAATCCAATAACAGGAATAGAAAGCTCCATCGCTCTATCCATAATTTTACAGATTTTCTCTGCGTGTCGTTTAGAAAAAGAACCGCCAAAAACGGTGAAATTTTGCGCAAAAACCGCTACTCGTCGAGAATTGATTTTACCGAAACCTGTAACAACGCCGTCCCCGGGGATGGTCTGTTTTTCCATGCCAAAATCACGGCAATCATGCTCTACAAAGATTCCCCATTCTTCAAATGTGTTGTCGTCTAAGAGTACATTTAAACGCTCTCTTGCAGTAATCTTGCCTTTTTCATGTTGTTTCTCAATGCGGTGCGTGCCACCACCAAGAGAAGCGGCTGCTCTTTTTTGAGTAATATCGTTATCAGTATTCATCAACAAACAACCTTCGGCAAATAGAGAGTAAACACGAAGTAGACCACGAGTTAGGACATTAGCATACCACCGTTAACGTGCAGGGTTTCGCCTGTAATATAGCGGGACTCTTTACTGGCAAGAAAGGAAACAGCGTGGGCGATATCTTCTGGCGTACCCATGCGTTTTTGGGGAATGCGTGTTAAAATTTGCTCTTTCACTTGGTCAGAGAGAACAGCTGTCATTGGGGTATCGATAAAACCAGGGGCAATGGTATTGACAGTGATACCTCTTGCGGCAACTTCTCGTGCAAGACTCTTTGCCATGGCCTCAAGCCCCGCTTTTGATGCGGTATAGTTGGCTTGACCTGCATTGCCACCATGGGCTGTTATCGATGACATCAATATCAACCGACCATAACGCTGTTTCATCATTGGTTTAATGGCTGCACGACATATCTCAAAATTTGCGGTTAAGTTCACATCCAGTACGCTATCCCAAGCATCATCGTCCATACGCATGAATAGATTGTCCTTGGTAATACCAGCGTTAGCAACCACCACGCTCAAAGGGCCAGAAGAAAGTTTACGGGTTTTTTCGATCAACTGCGCGCGATCAGCACGGGAACCAAGGTTGCAAGCAATAAAACGAGCGTTGCTAAGGGAAGCGGTTAATTTTTCGAGTTTTTCTTGGTTGGTACCAGAAACCACGACAAAAAAGCCGTCGCTGTCTAGTTTGTGGGCGATTGCTTCACCAATTCCTCCAGAGGCACCGGTAATTAGAGCAACAGGTTGTTCTGTTTGTGGCTGTTCCATCGTTTTCCTTTCGAAAAAGTGTGAATTAATGCGTTTAAATAGCGTTTAAATCGTAAACAAATTGTTGTACATCTTCAGCTGTTTCGATATTATGTTTGTTCAAGGATTTATCAATGCGAGAAGTAAGACCACTCAAGACCTTACCGCATCCAATTTCGATCAAAGTTTCGATTCCTTCGTCTTTCATGTAACGTACAGATTCTTGCCAGCGGACGCTATGGGTTATCTGTGATAACAACAATGGAAAAATCTGATAGGGATCGTCTGATTTTATGGCAGTTACGTTGGAGACAACCGGCAGTGATGGCGAGTTGAGTTGTACTGTCTCGAAAGCTTCTCTCATGGTAGATTCAACCGGGATCATTAACGGAGAATGAAAAGGTGCAGATGTTTGTAGAGGTATCAGTTTTTTGGCACCCTTTGCTTTTAGCATTTCACCAGCTTGAAGAACAGCTGTCTTATGGCCACTTATCACTACTTGCCCTGGGGAGTTGTCGTTCGCAATGGCAACAATATTATCAGATTTTGCGTCGGTGATTTCTGCAACAACCAATTCGATTGCGGGTTTTTCCATGCCAATCACCGCCAGCATTAAGCCGTCTCCATTGGCAACCGCACTTTGCATAGCTTGCCCCCGTAAGTGGACAAGCCTTACGCCGTCATAGAAAGAAATGGCATTTGTAGCAACAAGAGCTGTATATTCGCCCAGTGAATGACCTGCGACCAATGCACCCAATTGTGAAAGAGGCAAGCCAAGTTCGCTCTCTAATACTCTAACAACAGCAATGCTAGTTGCAAGGATTGCAGGTTGGGCGTTTTCTGTAAGGGTAAGGGTTTCTTCAGGACCTTCTTGTATAATTTTGGAAAGAGAAAACCCGAGAGCTTCGTCGGCTTCTTGTAGCACTTGCTTGGCAGAGTGGTAGTGTTCCTCTAGTATTCGCCCCATGCCTATTTTTTGGCTACCTTGCCCTGGAAACACAAACGCCGTGGTTGTTGGGGTGATCATTCGCCCTCATTTTTTCCAGGTTGGGTGCTAAAGTGTTGCATTTTATCTGCAAGCCCTTTCCATTCATCAGCATCATCAGGGGCTGTACCTTTGCGGGTGATATTAGGCCAAGCTTCGGCGTAGGTTCGGTTGTGCTCAATCCACTTATCTGCCGACTCTTCTGTATCGGGTAAAATTGCATCCGCAGGGCACTCAGGCTCGCAAACGCCACAATCAATGCACTCATCAGGGTGTATGACCAGCATATTTTCACCTACATAAAAGCAATCCACAGGACAAACTTCAACACAATCCATGTATTTGCAACGAATACAGGCGTCAGTTACAACATAGGTCATAGGCGATAAGTCCCCTTGGAATTTTTGATGTTGGAAGAGGTTGGATTTTTGATGTTGGAATGATAATAGAGGCAACACGTGAAAGCTACCACAGTGGTTATGTTGTATATCTACCCCATAGATAAGGCAATCTTTTTATAAGGGCTTTTAAAAGGTTTTTTTAGGGGGAATCATCTAGCAGCTTATCTAGAAATCAGACACGTTGGATTTTTTGCAAGTTTTGGTGAATGCGATCAACGGCGTGCTCTGGGGGTTGGTCGTAACGATAGGGGTAGACCTCAACAGATGGGTACCAATAAGCGTCACCATTTTGATTTTTCCACACCCACTCAGATAAACTCGGCGTAATTACAAACGCAGGTCTAGCAAGTGCACCAGCAAGATGTGCAAAAACCCCACCTGGGGTAATCACAAGAGAAAGTGCCTCCATCAAGGCAGCAGTGTTCACAAATCCGCCCTCTGGATCAAACTGGCCATCAAGACAATGAATGCGGTGCTTGCGTAGCCATTGTTTTTCCTCTTGATGGAGATCAGGGTGAAGGGCAATAAAATCAACCCCGCGGAGTGAGAGTAGTTGCTGAAATACTTGAACGGGGAATTCTCGTGGCTTGTCACTTAGGAAAGGTTCACTACTTTTCCAAGCAATTCCGATCGTTGGTTTTTTGTTGAACTTTTGCTGCCAGAGAGGTGTCTCGCTTGGGTCTGCACGAAGGTAGGGAACTTTAAGAAGATCAGGATCATTGTATTGATTAATCAGCAATGGCAAGCTTCCAAGTGCGCACCAACAATCAGGTGTTGGGGTGTCAGCTGGCGGTGTTGGGGAGCTTTGAGGCCAAAAGTATTTGATAAATCCAGATGAACGAAGGAGAGGAATTAATGTGTCTTTGCATTTTAGAATGACTTGAACATTGGGTAAAAAGCGCAAAAAACGAAGAAAAAAGAGCGTATACGCATTGCCCTGTTCTGCAACAACCAATAGCACGCGAGAACGAAGGGGTTCGCCCTGCCAGATAGCCACTTGGGGTGCAACAATAGGAATACCAGCACGAAAACGCCATTCGTAAGTTTGCCAGCCTCTTCTTGCGTTTTGTTGTAAAAGCCACAGATTGGCAAGGGCGTAGTGAGCGTTGGCATCATAAGGGTCGAGCTCTGTTGCCCGAATAAGAAGCAACTCAGCCTCTTGTAGCTCTTCCAGCATCATAAGCGCGCGCCCTGCCCCAACGTGTGCGGGTGCATGGCGAGGGGCACATCGAATGGTCTCGCGGAAATGGAAAACAGCATCAATAGGCTGATTATCACCCAGTAATAGCGTACCAATAGTATAGTGAATGGTGGCTTCTTCTGGGGCAAGTTCAAGAGCGTTAACATAGGCTTGGAGAGCTTCTTCTTTATTTTCCCATGCGGTAAGGGTAGTACCAAGTGCGTACCAGAGTGTCCAGTTTTTTGGATGGTGTTCAAGTGCCTGTCTTAAGATGGCTTCTGATTCTGCAAGCCTTCCAAGTTTGCGAAGCAATACTGCAAAATTGTTGGCGGCAATCATGTCATCAGGTTGCCGGGAAAGGATACCACGCCATATGACACAGGCAGAATCGTTGTTGCCTTCCTTTTGGGCGTTCAGTGCCAATTGATGGAGTGTTTTGCCTTCTTTCGAGGGCTTTTTGCTAGAGGAATCGTTAGAAAAAGCAGACATAATAGTAGAAAAAGCAACCAAAAAGATGTTAGATGTCAAGAGGTTGATCGGAAGTACCCTGAAGTTGCAGAGGTCTTACCCAAACTACCTTGAGGCAAGTTTTTGAAACACTATCACGAAAGCGAGCAAAGGAAAAGTAGTGAAACGCAGACAGGTAACGGTACAAGTTGGTAAGATAGTCTCTATAATAAAGGCTGATTTTTTCAAGAAAGATTTAGAATAAGGTAAGATAAAAAATGTCGTTAGATGATTGGCGCCGGCAACTTGATGATATTGATCAAAATACTGCAAAAAATATAGCGGCTCGTTTAGAGATTATTGCCCGTATCGCACAGGCAAAACGTGATGAGTGTTTGGGCGGAGATGAGGCAGCAAAAGAGGCGTTGACATCGCTTTTGGTGGTGCGTCCGATGCGAGAAAAAATACTGCTAGAGAACTTATTCAAAGGCGGGTTCAAAGGTGGGCAGGGTAAAGGGGATATTTTTTTGATGTACGCTATCTGGCGTTTATTTTTTGGTCGTTCTTACAAGGAACAAGGCTTACAACGGATATGGGGGCTTGTTAGCGAGCAAGGTGGTAGCAAGCTGAATGCGATAAGAGATTTGGCTTCGTTTCACTTTGGGGCTCAGCTTTTATACAGGGAAAGGGAAGTTGCAGAGCTTTTAAGCGTTGGCAATGATGATGATTTGTGTGTGTGTGATTGGACAATGTTCGGTGGGGGATATTGGTGGTCTCGCTTGTGGTGTGATGATGCTAGAGTTTTAGTGAATGGTACACTGCCTCAGGTACGTTTACAGGCAGTTTCGTTGGCAGCAGAGGATCAAAGAGATCGATGGTGGTGGTGGTCGGATGATGATGTGGCAAGATTTTGGTTGGTTTCGCGTCATGGAGGGGTTAAGTGGTCTAAAAGAGCATGGCCTATGGATAGATTGTTGTTTGGGGTACGAATATCGGATGAGCAGTTGTTCGGAGAAAATCATAACGATTTAATTTCTGGTGGTGGGCAATTATTAAGTGCGGGCGTTGAAAATAGGGAGGGGCAAGCACTTTATCATCGGTTATATCTTTTGCCTTATGATCGGGTGTTTGGTGATTCTGCAGAGGGTGGTACGCCAGATGAGATGGAGGCCTTGATGTCAGAACGTTTTTATAACGGTGTGATTGGCTCGGGCGAGCCTCGGTGGCGTTTGCTTGGAGGGTATCCGATGCCATTGGATATTGATGCAAAAGACTTTTTTGAAGGATAGTTTTACAGAATGACAGACAAAACAATACCATTTCGCAAGGTGTTGGTGGTGGGCGGCGGAATGATAGGTTCTTCGGTTTTACGGGCGGCGCGAGCTTGTTGGGGCGGTGATATTACCCTTTGGGTTTTGGATAGAGATGAAGCGGTACGGAATTATTGCGTGGAGCATAGTTTGGCAGATTGCGTGTTGGACTATCAAGAAGAATGGACAGATTCTGTTGATCTTATACTATTGGCAGTTCCTCTTGGGAATTATGAGGATTGTTTGTATAATCTTGCAGGTTTGCTGTCAAGAGAGGGGGTTGTCGTGAGTGATGTTGGCTCGAGCAAGCGTTCGGTTTGTAAGGTTTTTGATAAAATTTTGCCGTCTGGTTGCTGCGGTATTCCAGGTCATCCGGTTGCGGGTGTAGAAACATCCGGTCCTTGGTCTGGCCGCAAAGATTTATTCGAAAATCGTTACTGCGTGTTAACGCCCTGTGCGGGCGGTGAGGATTTTGCAGTACCAGTTAAGGATACTACGATGGAGGACGCGGGGGTACTTCGGTTGACAGCCTTTTGGCAAAAATTTGGCATGAAGGTTGAACAGATGACAGCAGAACATCATGATCTTGTTCTAGCGGTAACTTCGCACTTACCCACGTTAATCGCTTATTGTTTGACAGGTACAGCAAAAGGTATGGAAAGTGCAGATTGGCGTAAGCAATCTTTTTTGGGTGACGGTCATGTTCAAGGTAGTGGGGGCGAAAATACCCCCGATGGTATTGATACACTAGAGGTTCTGCGTTATGCTGCGGGTGGTTTTCGTGATTTTACACGGATAGCTGCAAGTGATCCAGTAATGTGGCGAGATGTGTATCTCAATAACAAATCGCCTGTATTGCATGTTCTAGATTTGTTTTCACAGGATTTAGATGCGTTACGGAAAGCGATACAAGAAGGCGATGGCGAATTTTTACAGAAGCGTTTCGAGCACTCACAAAAAGTAAGGCAAGGTATTATCGAGATGGGTCAAGCGGGTAGTTTTGAACCGACAGAACCCAAAGAAGATGATAAACCGAAGGCTTAGTTAGCAGATATAAATAAAAATCTCAAACAGGAAGCCAAACAGGAAGCCAAACGGGAAGCCAAACGGGAAGCCAAACGGGAAAGGTGAAGAGAAGAAGTGATGAGACGGGTCTTGTAGCTATTTTTTTTGACCATTTCTACACGATGCGATGGTTTTATGGCTCTTTTTCTGCAAAAAAAGGGAACACCCACAAGAAAACACCGAAAAACCACTTGAACTTTACTTGCGAATCAAACTAGGTTGCAAGGATAGTCTGTAGAATATATGGTCAGGTAATATATTATGGCAGGTGTTTATGGCAGGTGTTTATGGCAGGTGTTGAGTAACCAGCAATAACGGTATTACACGTCGTTTGTTGTTGGTTGATGTCTTTTATGTGTTGTTCTATAGTAAAAAAGGGATCGAATTTTGCTTTTGAATTTTGCTTTTGAATTTTGCTTTTGATTTATGGCTTTACTTTCTGGCAAGTGGTGCTAGTCAATTTTGTGTCAACCTTTATAGGACGAAGCACTGGTATGGAAATGTCATCAAAAAAAGTACTTGTAGGCGTGGTAGAAACGGAAGATAGTTACCGATGAAAAAAAATACTTTGAATAACTTTCTGAATCTAAAAAAAATGAGTAAGAATCAGTCGGTAAATAGGCAGTTTAACGTGAAAAGAAATAACACAGTTTTGATACTTACATTGGGTTGGTTGTTGGCGTCTTGCGGCGATCTAGAACCCGTTGTTTTTCAAGGAGATGGAGCTTCTCCTCGCTCAGAGCAAGTTGCTCGGGATGGCGGTTCTATTCCTCTTACCCAGCTTCCTACAGATAGACCCTCTGGTGTAGTTGTCAGTTCTGGTACCAGCATCCACAATAATTATCAGCAAAATAGCAATGGCAATAGTGCTACTCCACCGATTTCTGTTGTAGATACAATTCCTGGTACTTTTATTCCTGAAGGTGGCGATCCTGGTTTTGATCTTTTTAATGTTGAAAACCCTATTGAGCTCGTAGATCAAAATAGTGCCAATTATGGTGATGACGGTTTTGGGGTTGGGCAAATCCCTCCACAACAAGTCGCGCAACCTGTACTTTCTAACCAAGGTTATGGTGGCTTGGGAACAACTGGTCTTGATTTTGCACCTGATGCTGGTAAAAGGGATGTGGTGGTGCGATCTTATAACCATACACCAGGTTCTGTTGGTCTAAATGTTGGTGATACATTTACTTTTAGTAACCCAACAACTTCTTATGCTGTACGTTCTATTACTGTCGATTCTATCTTTTGGGATTCAGATAGCAATGAGCAGTCTGTGACTACTCATAACTTGCTAATGCCTGCAGCTTCTTGGTCAAGCGAGGGGCGTGGGCAAGGTTCGCGGGAACTCACACAAGTACAAGGTGGGCTGTTCCCGCTGGCTGTTGGCAATACTATGAGCTTCAAAGCGATTACCAATGCAAATATATCGCCCTATCGTTGGGAAAGTTTTTGGTCTTGTTCCGTGATTAATCGCGGGTTTGTTACGGTAGTAGCAGGGGAATTTGATACTTACGTCATTACCTGTAGTCGCAGTAGTTTGGATGAGGTTACTTTCTATTTTGCACCAAAATTAGGTCATTATGTGCGTCAAGAAGTGAAAGCACCAGGCAATCCAGAAGTATATGTCCGCGAGCTTATTGCGTACGAGCGTCCTAGCCTTTCCTATTCAGCAGGTCTGCCCTCAAGAGTAGACAATACCTTGATGACAGGTATCTCACCAGGTTCGCAGGCACGTTTCCGGTCGACCCATCTTCCTGGTGAAATGAGTGTAGATAGCCGTATGGAAGACGCCATTGAAGCGCAGCAACAAATTGTCAATTCTCGAAGTACTTTCCAAACACGAAAATCGGATCCAGAAAATGCAAAGGTAGAGATGTCTTCTGCTATGGCAACAGGTAGTAGTGTTCAAACAAGAACAAGAGTTGTTAGGGTAAGTGATAATGGTGCTCCTTCGGGCATTTATATTCATCTTGCTTCTTATCGGCAAAAAAAGAATGTTGATATTGGCGAAAGTGTTCTAAAAAGAGGCATTCCAAGCCTTCGTGGGTTATCTTTTACTGATCTCTTGGTAGATGTGCCTTCGCGAGGAGGCGAGTTCTTCCGTTTGTTTGTTGGTCCGTTCGGCTCTACAAGCGAGGCTATTGACCTTTGTAATTCAGTTAAACAGTTTGGACGTTTCTGTCAAGTTACCCAAACACAATGAAAAGATAAGTTGTTTTAAGGTGGTTGCTCCTGCCGTTCGTACCAGTTTTGATATTGCTTTTTGGTTTGTTGAAAGAGCAAGACGAGAGGATAGTTATTTGCAACCACAAAAATTGCAGTGTTTGCTCTATTTATCTCAAGGAATTTACGCATCTTCTTACTATGGCAGAATGCTAATGCCTGCAGTATTTCTTGTAGGAGACAATGGTCCTGTGGAGCCGAATATTGCTGTTTTATTCGAGAAAGGTCGCCCGAGTGGCATTTCTCCTCGAGGTCTCAATCCAGAAATTGAATTTTTTTTGAACGATGTTTGGCGTTCTTATGGTGCCTATCCATCTGATAAGTTGAGTGATCGAATTGGACGGCATCAAATTGTCTCTGATTCCCGTGCGATCAGTATGATGGAGGAAATTCCGTTTTCTTTGATGCGAGATTATTTTAAGTCTTTAAGACAGAAACAACATCCAAGAGAAGGGCAATCCTCTCGCGAACAAACAGAGATGATAGAAAGTGCCGATGGTCGTAAGTTGCCAAAATGGCGCCCACGTTCAATTGGCAAGCAGGCTACAAAAGATGGCATACTAGGGGATGATGAATAGCATGCAAAATAATAAAAAGCTTGATGAGATCTTTTACCTTATGTTTTGATACAAAACGAACCTCTTTATTTTTTACCCTGATGGCATCTTGTGCGCGTTCAATATTTGCTGTAGAGCGTCTTTATTTGAAAGGATAGTTTGTTCTTTGCTACCTAATTGACGCAACGCCACGGTTTTGTTTTCTTGCTCGTTTGCACCGATGATCCAGATGTTGGGAATTTTACGGTTGCTGAGTTCTCGAATTTTATAGCCTATTTTTTCTGGGCGAATATCGAGAATAGAAGGGATACTGTTTTCCTCTGCAAGCTGATGTAACTCTTGAGCATAGCCATCGAAATCATTGGTGATGGTTGCAATGGCAAGTGGTTGTGGGGCAAGCCAAAGAGGGAATTTTCCTTCGTAGTGTTCGATTAGGATGCCGATAAAGCGTTCAAAAGATCCGATAATGGCACGGTGTAGCATCACAGGGCGATGTTTTTGTCCGTCGCTTGCGATGTAGTTTGCATTTAGGCGTTCTGGCAGAACAAAATCTGCTTGGAAAGTGCCACACTGCCATTTGCGGTTGAGGGCGTCTCTTAGGATAAAGTCGAGTTTTGGGCCGTAAAAGGCACCTTCACCCGGATCGAGTTTACAGGGTATGCCGGCCTTTTTTACGGCATCCCAGAGAGCTGCTTCTGCTTTGTCCCAGGTTTCGTCGGAGCCTGCACGTACTTTAGGTCGATCAGAGAACATAACCTCGACATCTTCAAAGCCTAGATCCTTATAGATCGAGAGCAGTAGTTGACAAAAATCGGAGGTTTCCTGAGAAATTTGCTCCTCGGTACAAAATATATGGGCATCATCCTGAGTAAAGGCCCGTACCCGCATGATACCGTGTAAGGCACCAGCTGGTTCATTGCGGTGGCAAGAGCCAAATTCTGCCATGCGTAAGGGTAGGTCGCGATAACTGACGGCTTGCTTTTTAAAAATCTCGACATGACAAGGGCAATTCATGGGCTTTAGTGCCATTGCACGCTTGTCCTCTTTGTGATCAAGAACAAACATATTTTTGCGGTATTTCTCCCAGTGGCCAGAGGCTTCCCAGAGTTTACGATCAAGTAATTGTGGTGTTTTTACTTCAGAGTAGCCTGCTTTTGTGATACGTTTTCTGATATAATTTTCAAGCGTTCTGTAGAGTTGCCAGCCAGGGGCATGCCAAAAAACAGCACCAGGGGCATCGTCTTGTAGGTGAAAAAGGTCGAGTTGGGGACCAATCTTGCGGTGATCTCTTCGTGCGACCTCTTTCATTCTTTGTAGATGGAGGCGTAAATCTTTTGGGTTGTGCCACGCGGTGCCGTAAATTCGTTGTAGTTGCGGGTTTTTGGCGTCCCCCCGCCAATAAGAACCAGAGACGTGGGTGAGTTTAAAGGCTTCACCAATATAGGAAGTTGACGGTGCGTGTGGACCTCGGCAGAGATCAAGCCAGTCACCCTGACGGTAAATCGTGAGTGTTTCCCCTTTTGCAAGAGTATGTACGTGTTCTGCTTTGAAGGTTTCCCCTTTTTCTGAAAAAAACTTGTGAGCTTGATCTCGCGACCATTCTTCACGAGAAAAGGGGCGATTTCCGCGAATAATTTCCTTCATTTTTGCTTCGATAACAGGTAGATCCTCAGGCGTGAAGGGGGTTTCACGATAGAAATCGTAATAAAATCCGTTTTCTATGGCAGGGCCAAAAGCAACTTTGGTTTCGGGAAAGAGAATCTGTACCGCTTCTGCTAGTATATGGGCACAGCCATGGCGGAGATGCTCTAGTGCTTGTTCGTCATTTCGATCAACAAAAGAGAACGCACCATCTTCAGAGATTGGTGCCGAAAGATCGAGAAACTGTCCGTTAAACTCGGCTAAAATCGTTTTGGATGGCGGTTTGAAGCCGTGTTGATTCTTTAATAGTTGTAGTAGATCACTGGCGATGAGATTGGATTCAACATTAATGTTACCAATGGAAGGAATCGAGAGAGTTATCATGATTTTAAAAGTAGTCTCCCGTCTGCTTTATTCGTAAAGGTTTGGAACCTGTCGCAACAAACGGGAGAAAAGGAGGGTAAATAAAAATAGAAAAACAGCTGAATTTTTTGTAAAGCCAATAACTTTTTGGAACAAGGTACAATCAATAAAAGAAAGACGGTAACTTTTTTGTCAACGTATTTTTGCGGTTGAAAGCCTTGGTTTGCAGATTTACTCTCTATTGCCAAACAGATGTAGGAGCATATAGAAGAGGTTGACAAAGTCGAGATAGAGGGTGAGAGCACCGTATATAGAGGCCTTTTGGAGCGCTTCCCCTGACATGTTTACGCTGTATGTCTGTTTGATACGCTGGGTGTCATAAGCAGTTAGCCCTACAAAAACAAGCACGCCGATAATAGAAATGGCAAAATGCAACATGGAGCTTGCCAAGAAGATATTGACGATGGATGCGATGATGATACCAAAGAGACCCATCATTAGGAAGCCACCAAGCCCTGTAAGGTCACGCTTGGTTGTGTAGCCGTAAACGCTCATGCCGAGGAAGGTTGCAGAGGTGATAAAGAATACTCTGGCAATGCTCTCGCCAGTATAGATAAGGAAAACGCTTGCCATGGATACGCCCATAACGCCTGCAAAAACAAAGAAGATACTCCGAGCAGCACTTGCAGAGAGTTTGTTGATGCCAAAACTTAGTACGAGTATAAAAGCAAGGGGCGAAAACATCGCAATGTAGCCGAGCATGGTTGGTCCGAAAACACCTTGTGCGTTATTAGCGTAAAACAGCGATAAGACAGAAGGCGAATTGGCCACGGCAAAAGCCACAAGACCACTAAGGGCAATACCCATCGCCATATAGTTATAAACACCGAGCATGAAGGCTCGAAGACCAGTGTTGTAAGTAGCACCACTGCGATTTCCTGCGGCAGAAATACTGAAAGAGGATTGGGGTTCCATTTTGAAACAGCTCCTTTTAGGTGGTTTGTTATGAAAAATATCGAAAAAATTGATCTGTAAGAACGTGTATGAAAACGTATCACCAGAACCTAAGCCAATATAGGTTTATTTAAGTCAATATTCAAGCTTTTTGATAATGGACTAAGAAATCACTGCTGTTATCACGGTGGTGGGTTAGGGGTTGATTGTTAAAGTTGGATAGGTTAGTTTTAGGGCATATGCCTTGGAGGTGTGTTTTATGGTAATTTTTTGGTGGCTGTAGTTCAGTTGGTCAGAACGCTAGGTTGTGGTTCTAGAGGTCGTGGGTTCAATCCCCATCAGCCACCCCAAAAACCAGAAGCACAGCTAAAAACACAAGAGACAGCCCATAGTTAGATAGCCCACAGTTCGTAAAGTTACGAGACGTTATGCTTGATTTGTGTTGGTGCTATATTCTAATTGCTACTGTCGAATATGTTACGTTTGCAGGGCGTTTGTTGTATTAGGATTTTGAGTTTTAAATCAAAGAGAGAAAAAATGAGTGAGTGGATGTTAATGTTGCAGGGAGGGTTGGCGTTTATTTTGGTAGTGTTGATTCTATTACAAAGAAGCGAGGGCGGTGCTTTGGGCATAGGTGGTAGTAACACGGGTAACTTTATGACACCTCAAGGAGCGGTAGGTTTTCTTGTCAAAGCAACAGCTGGTCTGGGGATACTCTTTATGGTAGTTGCCTTGTTGCTTTCTTATGTCGCAAAGGAAAATAATGAAAGCAGTGGGCTATTTGATGATTTGGTTATTGAAAAGCAACAAGAAAAATTGCAAGAATCGGCAGATAATAAACAAGAAGAGGGTGTGCCACTTGCCGAATAGTTTATCTGGAGTGGCGTGAGGCGATAATTTTTTGTTACTTAATAATTTAAGGTGAGCAGTTTTGCTGGATTTTGATTCATATGAGCGATAACAAGTCGCCTAAAACACGGTATGTATTTGTTACGGGGGGTGTTGTATCATCACTTGGTAAGGGTTTGGCAACGGCAGCTTTAGGGGCTTTGTTACAGGCACGTGGATTCACCGTTCGTTTGAAGAAACTGGATCCGTATTTGAATGTTGATCCAGGCACAATGAACCCCATCCAGCATGGGGAGTGTTTTGTTACAGACGATGGTGCCGAAACTGATCTTGATTTAGGACATTACGAACGCTTTACCGATAATCGGGCAAGCAGGCAAGATAGTATCACCAGCGGTCAGATCTATAGGCGTGTTTTGGAAAGCGAGCGAAGAGGGGATTACTTAGGAAAGACTGTGCAGGTGGTTCCCCATGTAACCGACGCGATAAAGTTGTTTATTTGTGATGGTGATGGTGATGTTGATCTAATCTTGTGCGAGCTTGGCGGTACCGTTGGTGATATTGAAGGCCTACCGTTTCTTGAGGCTACACGTCAATTGCGTAACGAGATGGGTCAAGAGCGAACGATGTTTATTCACACAACGCTGATACCTTATCTGAGTTCGGCAAAGGAGCTAAAGACCAAGCCAACACAGCATTCAGTACGAGAATTATTGTCTCTTGGTATTCAGGCAGATATGTTGCTTTGCCGGTTGTCAGGGGGCGAGATGGATCAAGCATTAAGTGAAAAAATATCGCTATTTTGCAACGTTCCCAAAGAACGCGTGATTCCTGCACGCGATGTGAGTACGATTTACGCGGTTCCTCTAACCTACCACGAGGTTGGCATGGATAGAGGCGTTGTTCAGTTTTTTGGCATTGATGATACCTTACCAGACATGGAAAAATGGCGTGATGTTAACTATCGTATCGAAAACCCAGAGGGCGAAATTAGTATTGGTATTGTGGGTAAATACACTCAATTGCAAGACGCTTATAAGTCATTAGATGAGGCACTTAGCCACGGTGGTATTGCCAATCGGGTAGGTGTAAAAAAGAAATGGATTGATTCAAGCCATTTTAACAGTGAATCGATGGACGAAGAGATTTGGGAAAGTTTAAGCCACGTTGATGGTATTATTGTACCAGGCGGCTTTGGTAAAAGCGGGATAGAGGGGAAAATCCGAATAGCACGTTTTGCAAGAGAGCGAAAAATCCCCTATTTTGGAATTTGTCTTGGTATGCAAGTGGCGGTTATCGATTATGCAAGAGATTGTGCCAGTATCCCCACTGCAAACTCTAGTGAATTTGCCGAATTTACGCAGGAAAAGTTCGAACCGGTGATTGGTTTGATGAGCGAATGGCAAAAGGGCAATAAAACCGAAAACCGAAGCAGTAAGGAAGACCTTGGCGGCACGATGAGATTGGGTGCTTATCCTTGCATGCTTGTAGAAGATTCTCAGGTGCAACAAATTTACGGCGTGTCAGAAATTCAGGAGCGTCACCGCCATCGTTATGAGGTAAATAGTCAGTATATTAAAACCTTGTCGGAAAGCGGTATGGTCTTTTCTGGTATGTCCCCAGATGGTAACTTGGCAGAAGTGATGGAAATCAAAGATCACCCATGGTTTATCGGGGTTCAGTTTCATCCAGAGATGAAATCACGGCCGTTTTCCCCTCATCCACTGTTCAAAAGTTTTGTAGAAGTCTGTAAAAAGTCTAAGCAGTTGTTATAGGAAGGAATCAAATATGACAGCAGAAATCACTCGTATCAAAGCCCGCGAGATCTTGGATAGTAGAGGGTATCCAAGTTTGGAAGTGGATGTTATTTTATCAAACGGGGTGATGGGTAGAAGTGCTGTGCCAAGTGGGGCCTCCACCGGACAGCACGAAGCGTTGGAACTGCGAGATCATGACCCTAAACGCTTTTTTGGAAAAGGTCTTTTGCAAGCAAAAGCTTTTGCAGAGGGCGAACTGGCAGACATTGTTTGTGGGCAAGTGGCAACAGATCAACGGCGTATTGATAAGCTGATGTGTGATTTAGATGGTAGCGTGCAAAAAAAACGCGTGGGCGCGAACAGTATTTTAGGGATTTCTATGGCAGTGGCAGATGCTGCGGCAAATTCTTTGAATCTACCGCTTTTTCAGTATCTGGGCGGCATACATGTTTCGCAGATACCGGTACCGATGGTGAATATCATTAACGGTGGGGCTCATGCTGATAACGGTGTGGATGTACAGGAATTTATGATTTTGCCCGCAGGTTTTGAAAATTTTCATGATGCGATTCGTTCTTGTGCAGAGGTCTTTGCTTGTTTGCGGGAACTACTAAAGCAGAAGGGATACAGTGTAAATGTGGGGGATGAGGGCGGTTTTGCTCCAGATTTGCGGAGTAATCGCGAGGCGTTGGACTTTATGACTGCTGCTGCGGAAAAGGCAGGTTACAAGGTTGGCAAAGATATTTTCCTTGCGATGGATGTTGCAGCTTCTGAATTGTTGGAGGGAGATCGTTACCATATCAAAGGCGAGGGCAAGCAGCTTAATGCGACGCAGATGGTGGATTACCTTGCTGACTTGGTGCGTGATTACCCAATTTTATCAATAGAAGATGGCATGGGCGAGGACGACAAAGAAGGCTGGCAAGCGTTGACAGAAAAAATCGGTGGGGATATCACTTTGGTAGGAGATGATGCTTTTGTTACTTCACCTACAAGGTTACAGGAAGGGATTGTGTCATCTGTTGGTAACGCCATACTGATAAAGCCCAATCAAGTGGGGACATTAAGCGAGACTATGGCAGCGATTGACATGGCAAAAAATGCTGGATACCGGGTGGTGATGTCGCATCGTTCGGGAGAGACCGAAAATGTTCATATTGCTGATTATGCGATCGCTTTTGGCTGTGATGGTATCAAGACAGGATCGGTAACGCGCTCAGAACGCTTGGCAAAGTACAATCGCCTGATACGAATAGAGGAAATGCTGGGTGCCGAGGTTCGTTACGGAGGCGGTATTTGGTTGCAGGCAGGTAGAAAAGGGAGAGGCTGACGGGTGAAAGTTTTGATTTTAGGGGGAGGCGGTAGAGAGCATGCACTTTGCGAAATGGTGCGAAAAAGCCCACTTTTGTCGGAGCTTTGGATAACAGTCGAAAAAGAGATGATAGGTACACGTTACCTTGGGGTGAGCGAACAAGATAGCGATGGTGTGATAAAGGCTGCAAAGAAGTCTGGTATAGATTTGGTGATTGCTGGATCCGAGGTTTCTCTTGTTCAAGGGATTGGCAACAAGTTTAGAGCGGCAGGGATTGCTTTTGCAGGTCCAACGCTTGAGATGGCACAATTGGAAAGTTCGAAAGAATTTACCAAAAAGTTTTGTAAGCAGTACGGCATTGTAACTCCTCGAGCGGTTGCTTGCTCGAGCGAGAGCGAGGCACTTAGCGCATTAGAAAATTGGCCTTGTCAGCAGGTTGTAATTAAGGCAGATGGGCTTGCTGGTGGCAAAGGGGTGATGGTTTGTGAAAACAAGGACGACGCAAAACTTGCGATTATTTCTACTATAGGGGCAGAGAGAAAATTCGGATTAGCGGGAGAAACGGTATTATTAGAGGAAAAAATCGAGGGTGAAGAGATGTCATTTTTTGTACTGTGTGATGGCAAGCAAGCCCATTTTATGGGTAGTGCAAAGGATTACAAACGAGCTTATGACGCGGACGAAGGTTCTAATACGGGGGGAATGGGGGTAATTAGTCCGTCACCTTTTGAGAACGAACTTGTTGTTGCGGAGATCATGTCAGAATTCGTAACGCCAACGTTACGCGGAATGGAGGATAGAGGCTATCCTTATGAGGGTGTTTTGTTTTTGGGGATGATGCTGACAAAAAACAAAGTATGGCAGTTATTAGAATACAATGTTCGCTTTGGCGATCCTGAATGTCAGGCACTTGCAATGCGCTGTGAGGCGGGTATGTTAGAAAGCCTATACCTGATGGCACAAAATAATCTGGGCAAAAAAAGTGAGTTACGCATGAGTAAAGATCATGCAGTGGTGGTAGTGATAGCACGAGAAGGTTACCCTGATGCGGTTGGAAAAGACACAAAAATTGCACAATTAGAAAGCATCAACGCGATTGCTTGCAATGAGCAATCTTTTGTTTTTCACGCAGGCACAAGGCAGGGGGCAAACGGCTGGGTGTATTCAAGTGGCGGCAGAATATTAGGGCTTGCAAGTAGGGCATCTAATTTAGAAACGGCAAGAAAGCTTAGCTATGATATGGCAGCAAAGCTTGATTGGTCTGGTGGGTTTTACCGTACTGATATTGGAGGTGTATCCTGATAGAAGATTGGATAAATCTTGAAGGAGTGATGATTTTAGGGATAGGGGTTGTGCTGGATATCGTGATAGGGGATAAAACCTTTTATGGTAAAATTCCGCATCCTGTGGTGGTGATGGGCGCGATGGTGAGTAGTCTTGACCGAAGCTTGAATACGGCACGGAAGCGTTATGGTCTAGAAAAAGTTGGCGAATTTGCGGTAGAGAATGACAGGATTATGACAAACGGGTTTTATTGGCAAGATAGAATACGAGGTTTTGTCTCCTTATTTTTGATGGTGGCTGCAAGTTCTGCTGTTGGGGTTTTGTTGATGTTGGTTCTTGAGGTTATCGGTTCGCCTTGGTCGTGGTTTTTGGAAGGGGTGTTGGTTGCTATTTTACTGGCGGCACGCACGTTGCATGATCATGTTTTGCAGGTAGCCAAGGCTTGCAAGGTGGGTGGTTCCCTTGAGAATATGCAAGTAGCTCTGCAGCATATTGTTAGTAGAGACACCAAACGTCTGGATAAATGGGGGGTGGCAAGAGGTGCGTTTGATAGTTTGAGTGATAATTATGTGGATGCTGTGCTTGCTCCTCTTTTTTGGTGGACTGTTGCAGGGCTACCAGGAATTTTAGTGTACAAGACCATTAACACAGCAGACAGTATGATAGGTTATCATGCACAGCCTTATAAGGATTACGGTTTTGCAAGTGCTAGGGCAGACGATATCATGAATTTTTTACCCGCAAGAATAGGGGCAGTTGTTGTGATGCTTGGCAGTCTTTTTGTGAAAGGAGCCTCGTTTGTTGGGGTTTGGCGTGCCCTTTCTCGGGGGGATAGATATGCACATCGTTCTCCTAGTGCGGGTTTTCCTGTGGCAGCTTTTGCTGGTGCTTTGGGGTTGTCTCTTGGTGGGAAAAGAGTGTACCCCGGTGAGATTACTGTCGAGTGCTGGGTTGGAAAAGGAAAACGCGAGGTAACAGCTGCCGACCTTTATAAGGGTCTTGCTCTTTATCGGTGCTCCTGTTTTTTACATCTTGCCCTATTGCTTGGTCTTTGGGTGCTTACTTCTGAGATAATTCAATTTTTTGGGAACAATTATGGGTAATTACAAACAGGTGGTACAGGTTACTAGAGACTGTGATCGTTGGCACGAGATCGCTTTAGAAATCACGGAAATGGTGGTTTTAAAGGTGCTGGCAGTAACAGGGTGGTCAGATGCTTTTCCTTTAGAGGTTTCGGTTACGCTTATGGATGATGATACGATTTATGACTTGAATAAGACTTGGCGAGATATTGCAAAGGCAACGGATGTTTTGAGTTTTCCGCAGTATGATCAAGATGAGCTAGCAAAACTTGATAAAAATCAGCCACCATCGGTAGTGGCACTAGGAGACATTGTGATTTCTTTAGAGACCATGGAAAAACAAGCAGAAGATCAACAAAAGGCGTGGCAAGCAAGATTTATAGAACTATTGGTGCATGGCACGCTGCATCTTTTGGGTTATGATCACGAAGACGATGCAAATATGGCGGAAGAGATGTACACTATGGAAGATAAAATTTTATTACAATTTTCAGATAATTTTTGGATTCATTTACCACAAGCACGACAAGGAGCGTAATTTTAGAGGATGAGTTGGTTTACAAATTTGCGAGAGAAAATGGGTGGAGAAGACAACGGCTTGAAGCCTGAAATAGATCGTTTAATAAGTGGCAAAGATGATTTGCATCAAGGAAAGAAAGAGAAGCGTTACGAAGAGCCTAGGGATTCAGGGAATCGCCAAGCGTGGTTGTATGCAAATTTAGGAAGATTTCAGCACCTACAGGCTGAAGACATTATGATAGCAAGGGCTTCTATTTGTGCTATTCCTGTGGATGCAAACTGGCGAGAAGTTTTGGACATTATGAGTAAAAATCCACATTCGCGCTACCCAGTGTACACCCATGATTTGGATGATACAAAAGGCTTTGTACATGTGAAGGATGTCTTTATGCGGATGGCATCTTTTTTTAAGGATGAGGATTCTGCAGAGTCAAACTTTGATCTTCAAAAGCTGGTAAGATCGGTATTGTTTGTTTCGCCTAGCATGATGGTAGATGACCTGTTGTTTGACATGAGAAAAAGCAAGGAACGTATGGGGATAGTGGTTGACGAATACGGCGGTGTCGATGGTCTGGTAACGACAGAGGATATACTGGAAGAGATTGTTGGCGATATGAGCGATGAGTATGACCGCGATGAAGTGGTGATGATTGCAGAAAAGGATGGTTTTGTAGAGGCAGACGCACGAGTAGAGATTGTGGAGCTAGAACAACATTATGGTGCAATTGTGGGTGAAAAGATGAGAGAAGAGGACTTTGATACGCTTGGCGGTTTGATGTTCTTTCTTGCAGGCAGAGTACCTGTTGTCAACGAGGTGATCTCTGATAATGAAACGGGGATTAACTTCCATATTTTGGAATCAGATACAAGGCGAATTAAGCGGGTGAAGTTTCGTCCCAGCAGGCTTTCGTAAAGGTTTGTTCAGCGTGCTTTTTCGATAGCGTTTTCTCGGCGGCGTTTTCTGGCAACAGTGATGATCAAACTACCGATAATTACGATAAGCGGTAAAAAGCCGATATTAAAGAAAATAATTAAATCGGTTAGTCGTTCTTTGCTTTGCCGTAGTTTAAGCTGGACGTCCCTTAGTTTCTGACGGGTTTCAAGCATGGCTTGTGTGACCTCTTCAGAAAGTGTGTCGATATTTTCACCTTCTGCATCCTTACTGAGTTCTTGAAGTTTTTGTTCGGTTTGGGCAAGTTTCTTACGGAGTTCTTGCTCCTCGTCAAGAAATTGAAGGTTTGCCTGCTTTTGGAGATCTTCAAACAGCGTGAAAGGTCTGGTTGATTCGCCCTTGCCACGTAGCCCTAAAAGTAGCAGATTATCACTGCCAACTTCTAGTAGGTTGAGAAGTAGAGAGCCATTGTCTGCTTGGGGAACAATGATTCGTTGTCCTAGCAGATTTTGCGTTCGAACCCAAAAGCGATCGCGTAAGAAATCAGTATCGGCAATCAGCGTGATAGAAAATGGTTTTTCAGATTTTACAACATGAGCTGGAAAGCGAAAGGTTTCTTCGTCACTCGCATCGGGGGCGGTTTCTGTTTCAGCGTTTGTTTCAGTATTTGTGGCGGTAGTGCTGGGTGCTCCTTCAGGAAAATTAGACGCCATCAAACCGCTTATTTGTACCGCAAGCGGGTAGCCCTGATGAGGCGTAGTGGGATCGGTTGCGATTTTATAGAGGTTCTGTAGATCTGGAATGGGTGCTGAAAACTCCTCAACAGGAAGTGCCGTGCCTTGAGAAGAAGAAAGCAGGATATCTTCTACGGTAACATCATTTTGTTTCTTGCTATTACGCACAATAATGCCTGGGGTTGGCATCAGTAGATTGCGAATTTGTGCAGAAGAGGGCAAAGTGCTGTTGATGTTGTCAAGATCCAACCTTAACCAACTTACGTAAGGCAGGTTTTGAGGATTGCTCGGGTCACCAATGTTTACAGTAACGGCAAGATTTGCATCTCCTAGCACGTCATCTTTAATGGTCACACCAGTTTGCTCAAGTATCGCATTTGCAGCAGCAGTACTAGAAGGTGCGGTAGGAGCACCAAAGCTAGAGGGCTGTATTTCCGACAAAGGATCAGCAAGCATTAACAGCGAACCACCTTTCAACAGATACTGATCAATAGCGTACCGCATGCTGTCTGTGATTTGTTCGGTAGAAGGGTGTACAAGAACAATCAAACGCCAATCCTTGGTAACAATATCTTCAGGTGCAAAGATGTTTGAAAGATCAAAGAGCTCTTGTGCTTGTTCAAAAGCAACCCAGGGGAGCGATCCTTGCGTTTGTCCTGAAAAATCGGGCATTCCAAAGACGGGTAGAGATGAAATAATACCAATGGCAGGTTTTTTGGTTTGCTGGCTTTGAGCAATCAGCTTAATGATATCGTATTCTACAAAATTCTCACGCTGTGGCTGCAACAGGGGGATGACGTCACTTTTTTCTCCCGTTTGGATGCGTACGCCAATGTACACCTTAGAATTGTCATCTAGTGGGATACCCTGTAAACCAGCTTTGATGGCATCATCTTCTGACGAGGCGAAGGGAACGGGCGAGATAAACTGGGTTTGTACTTTGCCATTTGAGGTTGCTCTTATTTCTTCAATAAGGTTGCGAACCCGTGAAGCAAAGAGAGCATAAATAGGCGATATTTCGTCTAGACGTTGGGAGTAGTAAAAAGAAATTGTGGTAGGTGTTTCGATAGACTGTAGTAATTCTTCAGAACTTTCAGACAGAGAGAAGATTTTTTGTTCCGTTAGATCGATTCGCCAGTTGTGGGTTTGGGAGACAGCAAAATTTAACAACAAGAACAAAAGAGCGATACCGAGTGCATGAAAAGACAAACGCGGGGTGGTTATTTTTCGTTGATGAAGCGCGGTAACCGCAATAAAGAGCGTAGCCGATATAAAGGATAGGAAGAAGAAGATATCCTTAAAATCAAGAATACCTTTGGAAATGTTTGTAAAGTGGGTAAGTAGGCTCAAGGAAATAAAGAAAGAGAATAGTTCGCTGGAAAGAATATTTGCAAAAAAGTGGTTGATGATGGGGGCCCCAAGAGCTGTAAGAATAAAGGAAGCGGCAGAAGCGATGATAAAGGCAATAACTTGCGATGAGGAAAGCACAGACGCAAGCACACCAATAGAAAGATAAGCACCAGCAAGCAGGAGTGCCCCGATAAAACCTGCGATAGCAGCACCATTATCGGGTGTTCCTAGGTAATGAATAGTGATAAAAAACGAAACACTTGAGGCGGTTACAAGGCTTGCTACTAGCCAGACAGCTAGAAATTTGCCGATAACAAGGCCAGAGAGGGTAACCGGCAATGCAAAGAGGTTTTCGATGGTGCCTAGCTGGTATTCTTCTGAGAAGGTACGCATGGCAAGAGCCGGCATAATAATGACAAAAATCCAAGGTAGGTACTGGAACAAGGACTGTAAGTCGGCTTGATTGCGTTCAAGAAAGCTACCAGTGTAGATGGTTATGCTACTGGTTAGTAGCATAAAGACAACGGCAAATACCACGATGACAGGAGAGGTAAAAAAGTAGACGAGATCTTTGCGAGCGATGGTTAAGGTTTGATAGGACACTTTGGGGTTCCTTGTGTTTATGGTGTTTTTTCGTTTATGGTGTTTTTTCGTTGGTTTTTTCGAAGAATAGTTGCTGGAGCTTTTCAAGCGTTGAACCTTTTCCAGGGAGTTCACTCATGGCGAGATCTGCACAAATCAATCCTTGATGAAAAATGATAACTCTAGAGCAGATGCTAGCGGCTTCCTCAAGAATATGGGTAGAGATTAGGATAGCTCTTGTTGCAGCACTTGCAGAGATAAATTGGCGAGTCTCTTGTTTTTGTCTTGGGTCAAGACCGTCGGTTGGTTCATCAAGTATCAGTACTTTGGGATTATGGATGAAGGCCTCAACAAGGGCTACTCTTCTTTTATAGCCTTTTGATAAAGTGGTCATTGGTTTATCAAGCACGTGTTGTATGTTGGTTGCCTCGATGATGTGATTTTGGTAGGTTTTACTGGCGGTTTTGCCCGTAGTTTCGCCGATTAAATCTGTTTTGAACTTGAAAATTTCGCGAGGTGTCATGTGGGGCCAATTTGGCGCACCCTCTGGTACGTACCCTAAAAGTTTCTGACAGTTAAGTCGTTCTTTTTGTAGGTCATGACCGCAAAAGGAAATTGAACCAGATGATGGCTCTATGATGCCGGAAAGCATACGCATGGTGGTAGTTTTGCCAGCACCATTGGCACCAATAAGTGCAACGATCTCGCCAACTTGTAGATTTAAACTAAACTCTTTTACAGCTTTTACTCGCCCAAAATGACGAGTAATGCTCTTTGCCTGTAGTAGAAAATCGCTATTACAAGAGGTGGTTTTGTTGTCTGCAGGTGAGTACATAATCTCGTGGTGTTTCAATTGCTTTAGGGTTATGGTGTATGTAGTTGAAGTTAAGAAGCTACGCTCACATTGTCAAGAGGAACAACAGGAATCTTTAGTAATGGTTGCGGGCGGAGGTTTCAAGGGTTGAAAAACTTATTAACTAAAGGGGGATTTTTAAAAAATATATTAAAAGCGAGGATGATTTAAATGGAAAAAGGACAAGACAGCAATGTTGCACTTGTAACGGGAGGAACCAGGGGAATCGGTGGAGCTACAGCGAGACTTCTTAAAAAAGAGGGGTGGAGGGTTATCGTCACTTATCAAGGTAATGATGAAGCGGCGCAGGCTTTTTCTCAAAGCTCTGGTATTGATGTCGTGAAATTTGATGCGAAAAACAAAGAGGCAGGAGAGCGTGCAATTACGGCTATTGAAAGCCAGCACGGCACTGTTTCTGTGTTGGTTAACAATGCGGGAATAGCGAGAGACGCATCATTTTTGAAAATGACAGACGAACAATGGAGTGATGTCTTGGCAACAAACCTAGATGCTGTGTTTTATTTATCGCGTCGCGTATTGTCTGGCATGGTCAGTCAAGGCTTTGGCAGAATCGTTAACATTAGTTCGGTGAATGGTCTTAAAGGTCAGCGAGGGCAAGCCAATTACGCAGCTTCAAAAGCTGGCATAATAGGTTTGAGTAAATCGTTGGCTTTAGAAGTTGCTAGAAAAGGTGTTTGTGTTAATGTCGTGGCTCCTGGTTATATCGATACCGAAATGATGCAAGCAATTGACAAAGATATATTAAAGAGTATCATTTCAACCATTCCTGTACAGCGTCTTGGTACGGTTGATGAAATTGCACGGATGGTTGCTTTCCTAGCTGACCGAGCTTCAGGCTTCATTACGGGAGCAACTTTTTCGGTCAATGGCGGGCAATACATCCACTAAGCTTTTGGGGCTATAGGGGCGTACTATATTAAGTCTACTGTCAAAAGGTGGTTTAGGTAGCCAAAGCACGGGAAAAGGTCTTTATAATAAGCAAGGTACTCCCCTACTAAAAAGGCTCGCTACTAAAAGGTATTGAATAAGTTATGAGTATTCTTTCGTTTTTATTGGTATTTTTCCTATCGTGGTGGTTGGTGTGGATGATGGCTTTGCCTTTTGGTGTTCGCTCTCGTTTTGATGAGAACGACTCGTCTGCTGTAGAAAACGCCAAAGGTAGCGATCCCGGTGCTCCCATTAATCCAAACTTGCTCAAAAAGTTGGCACTTACGACCTTGGTAACTTTTGTTTTTGTGGGGATTTTCTGGTTATTGTTTGAAATGGGTGTTATCACATGGCTTAGCCTTCAAGCAATGGATGGCGTATCTAATCTCGTTGACAATTCCTAAACCACGTAGTCATGTACACCTCTAACACCTGATTTTTTTATGAACGTCGAAAAATGCTTAAAGAGTATACGTCTTGATGGTAGCAGCAATCCGCTGTTGTTAGATAGTGGCATCATCTTGCCAGAAATTAACGTTGCGTATACAACAAAAGGTAAGCTTTCGGCTAGGAAAGATAACGTGGTATTGATTTGCCACGCTTTAACGGGGGATCAATACGTAGCAGATACACATCCTGTTACCGGGAAAGATGGTTGGTGGTCTAATATTGTTTGTTCTGGTGGGGTAATTGACACCAATAAATTTTTTGTAGTGTGCAGCAATGTTCTCGGGGGTTGTCTTGGTACAACGGGGCCGATGTCACTTAATCCAGCAACGGGCAGTCCTTACGGGTTATCTTTTCCAGAGGTCAGTATAGGTGACATGGTGAAGGTGCAAAAGGCACTTTTAGAGGAGTTGGGAATTACGAAGGTTTTTGCGGTGGTTGGTGGTTCTATGGGAGCGATGCAGGTTCTTGATTGGACGATTCGGCACCCAGATTTTGTAGAAAACGCGGTGATTATTGCAGGTTCTGCAAGGCATAGTCCGCAGAATATTGCTTTTAACGAGAGTGGTCGCTCGGCAATTATGTCGGATCCGTTATTTGCCAATGGGAACTACTACGATAAAAAAAATGAGAGACCGATCAGAGGCTTAGGAGTTGCACGGATGATTGCACATATTACGTATTTATCGGAATCGGCGTTACAGCGTAAATTTGGCAGAAATTTTCGAAACTGTGAGGCAGGTCAGACGCAAGGCTTTCGGCATACTTTTGAAGTAGAGAGTTATTTGCAACATCAAGGCGCAAACTTCGTGAAGCGATTTGATGCAAATAGTTATTTATACCTTACAAGAGCGATGGATGATTTTGATTTGGCAGCAGAGCACGAAGGATCATTACTTACAGCTTTTGAGAAGGTGAAAGCACGAATTCTAGTGGTTTCGTTTACAACAGACTGGTTATTTCCTACATCAGAGAGCAAAGCTATTACGCGGGCGTTAGCAGCTAGTAACAGTTCGGTGAGTATGGCGGTTATAGAAAGTGATGGTGGGCATGATTCCTTTTTGCTAGATGTTGATAAGTTTCACCGTGTTCTTGGGGAATTTATGGAAGGATCTTGGCGGGTTTTGCGAGGCGGTGCTCAAGGGTTTGATGCTGCGTATTCTAGTCGAGGGGAATAAGGTTTTGGGAGACAACAGAAAAGAATTTGAATTAATTGCAGATAGGATAAAAGCTGGTGAGCGTGTTTTAGATGTGGGCTGTTCGGACGGTTCTTTGTTGCTTCGTTTGCGCGGTGTTGGTGCTGTAGATTGTGCAGGTATTGAGCTTTCGCTAGAAGGGGTTGAGAAGTGTTTGTCTCGTGGTTTGAGCGTATTGCATGGTGATGCAGAGGAGGAGATTGCCCACTATCGTACTTTGAGTTATGATTTGGTGGTGTTATCTTTTGCGTTACAGGTGATGTCGAATCCGCAAACGATGGTATCGGAGCTGGTTCGGGTAGGGCATCGTGCTGTTGTGATTTTTCCGAATTTTGGCTATTGGCGGGTGATAAAGTCCTTATTATTTGATGGTGTTATGCCAGTTACGAAAGAGATGCCTCTTGCTTGGTACAATTCGCCCAACATTCATTTTTGTACGGTAAGAGATTTTCTGAACTTGTGCGTACGCGAAGAAATCGAAGTTTCGGAAATGGTACTATTGGATGATCGTAATGAGATATTACGCGAGCAGCAAGGCGATATTTTATCAAAAGGTTTGAGCTTATGGACACACTGGCGTTCTGCAAAAGCAATGTTTGTGATACATAAAAAGATGTAGCAGAGGTTGATAGTGTAGTTGTATGATGAAGTGTAGTCGTTTTAATAAAAATATTTGAAGGAGTAAAAAGTGGGTTCTAATATAGAAGTACTGCTTGCTTTGCCGCCTTATAAGGGTGAGGAAGTTTTGGGTGGTGCGTGTTTAAAATTTTTGGAGGAACTGGAGTCTCGTTTTGGCAAAAAAAGACGAGAGTTGTTATCAGTAAGAAAGACTCGGCAACAACCTTTAGATAAGGGTACAGAATTAGATTTTTTGGCAGAAACCGAAGATATCAGAGAGGATGATTGGCAAATTGCAGCATTGCCTCTGCGTTTGCAAGATAGACGTGTAGAGATAACAGATCCTGGTGCTGATCGTAAAATGATGATCAATGCGTTAAACTCAGGTGCAAACTGTTACATGGCAGATATAGAAGATTCGAGTACACCAACATGGTCAAACGTAATAAAAGCACAGATAAATTTACGCGATGCGTGCCATGATGATTCACGGGTTGCTCACCCAGGATTGGTACCACTGGTGAAAGAAGTATTTTCTGGCAGCGGTTCTCGCAATAATCAACTAGATGTAAAGATTGAAGAAGAGATCAAAGCTTCAACGCTTTTACAGATTCCTGAAGGAAAAATTACCAAAGCAGGTTTTCGGCATGGTGTTCAGATAAGTCTTCGTTATCTTGAATCGTGGTTACGAGGTATTGGTTGTGTTCCGACTTTTCACTTGATGGAGGACGCAGCAACCGCCGAAATATCACGAACTCAAATTTGGCAGTGGATACATCACGGCGTTTCTTTTAGCGATGGTGGTTGCGTGATTGATAGGGCACTGGCAAGAAAGTTGATTGCTGAAGAAGGTGCAAAAATAGAAAAAGAAATGGCGGAACAAGAACAGTCAAATCGTGTTGATGACGCAATAACTATGTTTACAGAGCAGTCGACTTCAGAAGATTTAGATGATTTCTTGACACTGCAAGCCTATGATCGATTGGTCTTGGAGGGAGTTTAATTTTTGATGCGTGAATTGAAAAGCCAAGGTGGGATTTTGGGAAAGAGAGAAATTATTCTCTTACCTGGTCCTGTAAGTTTGTCTCAAGGAGTGAAAGAAGCTCTTATGCAGGATTGCTCTCCTTGGGGTGAGGAATTTACAGAGATAACGCGAGGTATTGCAGCGTCACTTTTGAAAATTGCAGGTGTTAGCGATGCCAAGCAAGATGTTTACGAAATTGTATTTAACCAAGGGTGTGGTTCGTTTATGTTGGAGGCACTTTGTAATACGCTTGTTCCGAAAAAGACGGGCAAACTGTTAGTATTAAAGAACGGTATCTATGGGCAAAGGGTTATTGATTCTGCCAGTCGCACCCATTGTCGCGTTGCTGTGTATGAAGAGCCGATTACCAATATTATATCGCCGTTAGAGCTTGATAAAAGGTTGGGTGCAGATAAGGATATTACCCATGTTTGGGCGGTTCATTGCGAGACCAGCACCGGTATTTTGAATCCAATCAATGAGATAGCTGAGGTCGTAAAGGCACATGGTAGGCGTTTGATTGTGGATAGTGTTGCAAGTTTTGGTTGCGAGGATCAGTGTATAGAGCAGTGGAATGCCGACGCGATTTGTGCGACATCCAACAAATGTTTAGAAGGCCCACCTGGTTTTTCCTTTGCGTGCGTTAAGGGAGATGTGTTGGAAAGTGCGGCTGGCAATGCCAGTTCGTTTACGATGGATTTGTATGAACAACACCAAGCATATAAGCAGTCTGGTAGATGGCGTTATACACCGCCAACGCATGTAGTGATGGCGTTTGCCAGAGGCATCAAGGAATTCTGGCAAGAAGGCGGGATAGCTGCAAGAAGGAAGCGTTATTGTGCCAATATGGATGCTTTGCTTGAGGGGATGGCAACCCTTGATTTTCGTTTGATCATTGAAAGAGAACATCAATCCTGCATTCTTGCAACATTCCTGCAACCAGATGTACCATCATTTGATAGGGATCGCTTCAATCAGATGCTACAAGAGGGTGGCTTTGTCATTTATCCAAGGTGGCAAACAGGGGACATTCCGAGCATTCGTATTGCCACGATCGGTGCCCTTGTGAATCCTGAGGTGATCAATGACTTTGTTGGCGTAGTTGCGACAAGCCTGCAGGCAATGGGTATTGCCAAGACTGTTTGAGAGACACATGGCCTTTGAGAACACCTTGAGAGATACCAACAAGAGTTAAAGCAATAAAGCTTTCTTTTCGAAGTCGGTTTAGTTGATTTTCTACCACCTTCCCTAAGTTTATTATCTGGGATTCTGGCTGGGTCTTTCTATTGGGTCTCTCTGTTGGGAAATCGCTTAAATTTTCACTTTAGATAAGGTGTCACGCAAAATACCAACCAGCGTATCAATATCAGCTTCTTCATAGACAAAAGCTGGTGCAATAATGCCAGCATCGCCGGTAAATTTGACGTGCAAGTCATTTTTGAAGAGTTGTCTTTGCAAGCGACCACCTTGTGCTCCCGGGGCTTTTGCGTCAGGCATTACATCAATGCCAGCTAACATGCCGTAAGAGCGAATATCAGTAATCACATCAAGATCCTCCAAGGAATGAATAGCCTTTGCAAAGTACGGTGCAAGTTTTGCACTACGCTCAAAGAGTTTTTCTTCTTCAAGTATGCGCTGTGTAGCAAGGGCTGCTGCACAAGCGGCAGGGTGAGCCGAGAAGGTATAACCGTGGAAGAAGTCGACGTCACCACCAGCGTTGCTATCGATAGTGTTGTAGATGTCGTCAGAAACAGCCACAGCCCCCATGGGGATAGAGCCGTTAGTAAGGGCTTTTGCCATGGTCATGATATCGGGCGTAACACCGAAAGCTTGAGCTGCAAAAGGTTCTCCTATTCTACCGAAGCCTGTGATAACTTCATCAAAAACCAGCAGGATACCATGGCGGTTACAAATTTCACGTAGGCGATCTAAATAACCAACCGGTGGAATGAGGGCACCTGTGGAACCAGAAATGGGTTCAACAAAACAGGCAGCTATTGTATGGCCGCCATAAGCCTCTGCGGTGGCTTCAAGGTCGTCTGCTAGGTAATCGCCAGATGTCGGTTGCCCAGCTTGGAAGCGGTGTTCGTCTAGTTTGGTGTGCCGCATATGAGAAACATAGGGTAAAAACGATCCAAACTGTTGGCGGTTGCGTGCCATGCCAGAAAGAGAAAGCCCGCCCATATTACACCCATGGTAGGCTCTTGAACGGGAAACAAAACGCGTTCGGAGGTTATCACCTCTACTAAAATGATAGGCAAGTGCCACCTTCATGGCAGTATCGATTGCCTCAGAACCAGAATTCACAAAAAAGGTGCGGTTTATTTTTTCGGGATAGATGCGTGCAAGGACGTTGGCAATCTCAAAAGAAGTCGGCTGAGCAAGCTGGAACGGTGACACGTAATCGTTTTTTATCATCTGTTGATGAACGGCGTCTGCTATTTCGGTACGGCGGTGTCCAAGAGGGCAACAGAATAAGCCAGAAGAGCCATCAAGGATTTTTCGTCCTTCGTTATCATGAAGCCATACACCTTCGCTTTCTAAGACAAAAGAAGGCTCTTGCTTAAAAACATTGTTGGCAGAAAATGGCATCCAGAAATTTTCAAGATTATTCGGCAATACAGAAGTATTCGAAGGGGTGTTGCTCATGTCAACCTCACCTTTCATGTTAGTTAGTGGCAGATTTATGATAGCGTTATCTCTAAATTCATAAAGATTCGCACTCAAAAAATAGACGCTCAAAGAAATTCTATGCGAAATCTAGCACAAGACTCAAAAAACAAGTGAAACAGGTGCTTTTTGAGTTAACTTTGATCAAAAAGTAGCCTTTTCATTTGAACTAGTGCAAGCTGTCAGTATAAATGGGCGTAAATTTGAGGCTTAAAACTTAAGTATCAGGATAGAAGAATAAGTCAAGAAAAAACTAAGGGAGACAACTTGTTTGCAGAGGTACTAATCGGCATAAATTAGGGGGTGTGGCTTTTTTCTAAAGCCAACAGTTGGTGTAAGAAAAAACGTCTTTTTCTTGAAAAAAAATTTAAAAAACAACAATTGTCGATAGATAGAGAGGTTTATGGTTGACCAAAGGGTTAAATCACTTCTTAATTTACAGACGTTGAGCGTATACAAAAATTTACGAATCAAAGTTTTGTATACGGTTATTTTAGGGTATGGGTAAAAGGGGAGTGTGTGGGGGTATTTTGTTTATTAATAGTGTATGATTTTTTGTTTGAGAGAGGATAGTTCTGTGAATAAAAGTGAATTGGTTCAAGCGGTGGCGGAAAAAGCAGATATGAGTCGTGCGGATGCAACCCGCGCAACAGACGCATTGTTGGAAGCTGTTACCGAAGCATTGAAAAATAAGGAAGAAGTTCGTTTGGTCGGCTTTGGTACTTTTGGTGTGGTTCATCGTAAAGCGACCACAGGTCGTAACCCACAAACAGGAGAAGCCATCCAGCTAAAGGCTTCTAATCAGCCAAAGTTCAAACCTGGTAAAGGCTTAAAAGACGCCGTTAACTAAGATTTGTGGTATCTTTTAGTGATTCGGGGTACTGGGATGTTTCGCTCGTGTTTTTTCGTGGCGTGGAGTTTTCTCCTTGTCAGTGATTCAGTGATGCGTTTTTTAGTTGTTTCTTGAGAGCGTGTGTGGGGATGTTGTTTAAGTTTGAACGTTTTATAAAAAGATAAAGGAACAATGAAGTTCTTCTTAGATACAGCAGACCTTTCAGAGATTAGACGCTGGAGTGCGTCTGGCGTGGTAGATGGGGTCACAACCAATCCCTCTTTGATTGCTAAAGCTGGGATTGAAAAAGGCGATTTTGATGACACGGTCAGAGAAATAGCCTCTTTGGTTGAGGGACCTGTAAGTGTGGAGTGTACTTTTGAGGAGTACGAGTTCATGTTGAGCCAAGGGCAGCACATTGCAGCCCTTGCTGAAAACATTGTGGTAAAGGTACCGCTGACCTTTGATGGCTTGAGAGTTTGTAGAGCGTTGTCTGATGAAGATATTGAGGTGAACGTCACGCTTTGTTTTTCAGGGGTACAGGCTCTACTTGCGGCAAAAGCTGGTGCAAAATATGTATCGCCTTTTGTCGGGCGCCTTGATGATATCGGTGGTGATGGTATGGAATTGATTGGTGAAATTGTCGATACTTTCTCTAATTATGATTTCGATACCGAGGTATTGGTTGCATCAGTTCGCCACCCACAGCATATTACGCAGGCAGCTCAGTTGGGTGCGGATGTGGCGACGTTGCCTCCAGACATTTTAAGCAAACTTTATTACCACCCTCTTACGGATAAAGGGTTGGCTATTTTTGCTGCAGATTGGCAGAAACTGCAAAAGCAAAAAGGGTAATCGGTAATTATGGGACAACGCAGTCGAAATGTTGCTAAAAAGGTGGTCGAAAGAAAACCATCTGTTCGAGCTAGAAAAATCACAGAGCAAGAGGTCGAAGTTTTCTTACGACAGAATCCTAAATTTTTGCGTGAAAATCCGCATATTATTTTGGATCATACGCTTCCTAACCGAAACCTTGGCGCGAATGTTGTCGATTTACAAGAGGCGATGATCCGTTACTTGCGACACGAGGTCGGTCATATCGAAGAATTGCAAGAAACATTGATCGAGACTACTCGACAAAATATGTTCAACCAGCAAAAGACTTACAACTGTGTAAATTCACTTTTGCAAGCACGCTCGCTTGAAAATGTGGTTGATATTATTAGCACTGATTTTTCGGAGTATTTACGTTTGACTTCGGTGCGGCTCTGCATGGAACCAGATGCTGAAAATTTGCACATGCTTCGTCATGTTGCGATTTTGGCACCGGGAACGGTTGATCTGTTTTTGGGAGATCGCAAGGTTTTATTGCGGAAAGATATTTTTGGAGAGATAGAGGTTTTTGGAAGAGTTGCGGCGTTGATACGTTCTGATGCGATGGTCAGGCTTAATGTTGGTGGTCGTGGGGGCGGGGTGATGTTGGCTTTTGGCAGTGATGAGGAAGATTGTTTTTCTGATGATCAAGATCCAGTATTGATCAATTTCTTAGCACACTGTGTGGAACAACTGTTATTGATTTGGATGGATAGGTAGAAGGTGTCGGCAAGGCTGCAAGTGTTGGTGGATACAGTACCCTGTCAGCTAAAATTGCGGTCGTACCTGAAGCGGTGGTTGGCTTATCTTGAAGTAGAGCGTCGGTATTCAGCCCATACGCTTGTGGCATATAGCCATGATGTTCGCGTTTTCTTGAAGTTTCAAACGGGGCATAGTGGCGAGGATATAGGATTAGGTTCCTTTGAAAAATTAACCCGTATAGACATTCGTTCATGGTTATCATACTTGGCACGGGAAGGTTTAGATTCGACATCGATCGCTCGTTCGGTTTCGAGTGTGCGTTCGTTTGTAAAGTGGTTAGAAGAGCAGGGTGTGGTTGTAAATGATTTTTTATTATTGATGAAGGCACCACGAACCAAGAAGCATTTGCCGCGGCCAATGGCGGAAGAGGATGTTTTTAAGACACTCAATGTTGCACGTAAAAAGGATGGTACGCCTTCATGGGTAGATTTGAGAGATCATGCATTGTTTTGTTTGTTATACGGGAATGGTTTGCGGGTAAGCGAGGCACTTGCTATGAACTTGAGGGAAACTAGGGGAATGCTGGATACTGGTCAAACGGTTGTTCGTGGCAAGGGAAACAAGGAAAGAATATTATATGTGCTGCCTTTGGTGCGTGAGGCGATAACGGATTATGTGCAAGCTTGTTTGTATTGTCGTGATAATGCGCTCTTAGAGGGCGCGCCATTGTTTTATGGAGAACGAGGTAAACGCTTATCAGCTCGTGTTGTTCAGCGTTCTATGGAACACATTCGGCGATCTTTGGGTTTGCCTCCTTCGGCAACACCGCATGCTTTACGTCATGCCTTTGCTACCCATTTACTTGCATCAGGTGCAGATTTACGTGCCATTCAAGAGCTACTCGGCCATGCTTCATTATCGACAACCCAACGTTATACCGAAGTGGATTATAAACACTTAATGAAAGTGTATAAAGGGAATCATCCAAGGGTTGGTTCTAAACATTAAATGCCAAGAAAAATGCCAAGAAATACAAACAAGGATAACCTTGCGTTTCATGTAGATATTTTGTTAGGATGGTTGTCTTTACTTTGGTGTGTGGCTTGCAGGAGAAGAAGGCGTTGTCGACAAAAAATAAATTAACAGAAGAGGAACAAGTGGCTAATAAGCATGGGAATGGTGCAAGAAACGCTGGTGACAGTGCGAGCAGAGTTGTAAGATTTGCAGGCGATTCTGGTGATGGGATTCAGTTGGTTGGTGAGTGGTTTACGCAGACAACAGGTTCTGAGGGCAAGGGCGTTTCGACACTTCCAGATTACCCTGCCGAGATACGAGCCCCAGTTGGTACGCTATTTGGAGTTTCGGCATTTCAAGTCCACTTTGGTGAGCGAAAAATCAAAACCACAGGAGACGTTCCTGATTTATTGGTAGCACTAAATCCTGCTGCTTTGAAGGTCAATCTAGGTGATCTCAAGGAAGGTGGTGTGCTTATTTTAGACGAAGCAACCTTTACAGATCGGTTTCTTGCAAAGGCAGGATTTGATGAAAATCCGTTGACGAGTGATAAATTTTCAGACCACCGAGTATGGTCTTTTGATATCACTGCACGAACCTTAGAGGCAGTACAAGCACATGATCTTAGTAAGAAGCAGGCAGTGCGCTGTAAAAATATGTGGGTTTTGGGTTTGGTGTATTGGTTATTTGATTTGGACATTGCCCCTACGATAGGCTGGTTAGAGGAGAAATTTGCGAAAAAAGAATTAATTCTGCAAGGTAATATTGCAGCATTAAAGGCTGGCAATGCTTATGGTGAAACGGTAGAGCTTCCCCAAGGGGTAACAGTTTTTTCAATGGGGAGAGATAAGGAGCGGGAAAAGGGTTCTTATCGCGTATTAACTGGTACAAAAACATTGAGCTATGGTCTTATTGCGGGGGCTGTTAAAGCAGATTTGTCGTTGATTTATTGCTCGTACCCAATAACACCTGCGTCACCTTTGTTGCATTTGATGGCGGAAAGTGAACATCTTGGTGTAAAGGTATTTCAGGCAGAGGACGAGATTGCAGCAGTTGGTGCAGCTACTGGGGCGTCATATGGTGGTGAGCTTGGGGTAACGGGTTCTTCAGGGCCTGGGGTTGCTTTGATGGCGGAGGCTTTAAGTTTTGCGGTTGCGGTAGAGTTACCTTTGGTGGTTGTAAATGCACAAAGAGGTGGACCTTCTACGGGGTTACCGACTAAAACAGAGCAGTCTGACCTATTTCAGGCACTTTGTGGTAGGCATGGTGATGCCCCTTTGATTGTACTTGCACCTGCTAGTCCTGCAGATTGCTTTAATATTGGTTTTGAAGCGGTGGCAATTGCTTTGAAATTTATGACACCTGTTATTGTTCTTACAGACGGATTCCTGAGCAATTCTTCAGAGCCATGGAAAATTGTAGATATTGATGCTTTGCCCTCTATTTTGCCAACACGAACGGCGAAGGGTCATCAAAGTAACCTTACAACCGAACCTAACGGACAAGAACAAGGTAAGGATCCGTTCTTTCCTTATGTCCGAGATGAAAAGACGCTTGCCCGTCACTGGGTTGTACCAGGTGCAGAGGGCTTGAGCCATCGCTTGGGAGGAATTGAAAGGGATCAAAAAACGGGTAATATCTCGTATGATGCCAATAACCATCACATTATGACCAAAATCCGGGCAGAAAAGATCGAAAGATTTTTGGAAGATATCGAACCACCAAAGCTTGATCAGGGCGATGATTCTGGTGATATTTTACTACTTACTTGGGGTTCTACCTATGGTGTTGCGTCAAGAGCTGTAGAGCAAACCCGTTTGATGGGAACGAAGGTTAGTCATTATCACTTTCGTTATATGTTTCCTTTTGATAAACGTGTTGCAAAATTGTTGAAGGGATTTCACAAGCTACTTGTAGCAGAGCTGAACAACGGTCAATTGGCAACGTTTCTTCATGGTTTTTATGAAGAAAAAATACCGCTAGTAACTTGCAACAAAATTTCAGGAAAGCCTTTCACAACCCAAGAGCTGATGGATGCTATTTTAACAGAAATAAAAAAAGAGGAAGCTGTACCCCATGCAAGTTGCCAATAAAGAAGTGCCACCTACGGTAAAAAGACCAGCAGATTATGCAAGTGATCAAGAGGTTCGCTGGTGTCCAGGTTGTGGTGATTACGCTATCTTGAAAACAGTCCAACGCTATTTTGCAGAGAAAAATTTAGCAAAGGACAATACGGTTTTTGTCTCTGGTATTGGCTGTGCTTCTCGTTTTCCTTATTATATGAATACCTACGGTCTTCACACCACTCACGGCCGTGCACCCACTTTTGCAAGCGGTTTGAAAATAGCCAATCCTGATCTGGACGTATGGCTAGTAACAGGAGATGGCGATGGGATGGCAATTGGTGCAGGGCATATGCTTCATCTTCTTAGAAGAAACGTTGATCTGCAGGTCTTGCTCTTTAATAATCGCGTTTACGGGCTAACAAAAGGGCAGGCTTCTCCTACATCGTCTGTAGGCATTAGAACGCCCTCTACGCCCAAGGGTTCTGTAGAGCATAGTATGGAGCCAAATGTTTTTGCACTTGCAAGTGGAGCCACTTTTGTTGGGCGGGCTTTAGATATTGATCACAAACGTTTGATAGAGGTCATTAAGAACGGGCATCAGCACAAGGGAACGTCGTTTATCGAAATATGGCAAAATTGCATTATTTATAACCACCAAGCATTTGCAAAGGTTACAGATCCTGAAGCTGGGAAGGAACAGCAACTTTTTGTAGAGCATGGCAAGCCACTATTATTTGGGAAAGAGCTTGATAAGGGAATTGTGTGGAATTCGTCTGCGTTTGCTTTGCAGGTGGTGAATTTATCAGAGAACCCAGAAGAGACAGAAAATATTGTTGTATACGATAAGCATAATTTAAATCTTGCTCAGATGGTGGCAAGGTTTTCGTATCCTGATTTTCCAACAGCATTTGGTGTTTTGTATCAAGAAGAGAAGGAAGTTTTTGCTATCGGCAAGTGTGAAGCCACAAAAGCACGGGATGTTGCATTAAAAGCGGCGATAAAAGGCAACAACACATGGGAAGTTTAGTAATACAGCAAAGTTCGCAAAATTTTTTTGGCAGCGTTAAACGTGAGCAATCCTTTGTTTTTAATGGTAGCAGTCTTTTTTTTGCAGGCAAAGAACAACCGCTAACGAAGGATGATATGTGGCTACTGTTAGATAGTTTGGGCTATGATTACCAACGCTATGATCATCAAGCAGTTTTTACAGTAGATGAGAGCAAAGAGATTACTGGTCATTTTCCTGGGGGACACACCAAAAACTTGTTCTTAAAAGACAGAAAAAAAAACTATTGGTTGTTAACAGCGATAGAATCGACAAAGATTGATCTCAAACTACTGAGCAAGCGTTTAAATGCAAAAAGTTCCTTGTCGTTTGTGGGAGAAGATATGTTGTACGAGAAACTAGGTGTTCGTGCAGGTTCGGTTACACCGCTGGCAGTTATCAATGATCGTATGGGTGATGTGAACGTGATCTTGGATAGAGATTTGTTTTTGCAGGAAATTGTGAATCTACACCCATTACACAACGATGCAACAGTTGCCTTACAGGCTGTAGATTTGTTGAATTTTTTGCAATTTTGCGGTCATCAAACAACAATGATGTTTTTTTGATTTTGTGGGAGAAAGAAGGTTAGTAAAGTGACATCAGCACCAGTAGCTACAGTATGTTCGGTTGCTTTTCAGGGGGTTTCAACCATTCCTGTCGAGGTGCAAGTGCAGATGTCAAAAGGTTTGCCCTCTTTTCAGATGGTGGGTTTACCCAACAAAACTGTAAGCGAGAGCAAAGAGCGAATACGTGCAGCTTTATCTGTAGTGGGGCTGGGGTTACCACCGAAGCGGATTACGGTTAATTTGTCGCCAGCAAACTTGCTAAAGGAGGGGAGTCACTTTGATTTGGCGATAGCACTTGGTTTGCTTGCAGTAATGGAGATTGTTTCTTTAGAAGAGATCATGGACTTTGTTGTTATGGGGGAGCTTTCACTTGACGGTAAAATTGTGGGTGTTGACGGGGTTTTGCCAGCAGCAATGATGGCGGTTGCTCAAGATAAGGGGTTGATTTGCCCTTGGGATTGTGGCACGGAGGCAACTTGTTCTGGTGCTTCATCATCGATTGTGGCGGCAAAAGATTTGTTATCGCTGATTGGGCATTTAAAAGGCGAGCAACGCATTGCCACGCCCCAGCCAATGGCTACAGAGAAAGCATCGTTTCATGCAGATATGAGCGACATTAAAGGGCAATATATTGCCAAAAGAGCATTGGAAATTGCAGCAGCAGGGGGGCATAATTTACTGATGGTCGGACCGCCAGGTTCGGGTAAATCCATGCTTGCACACAGAATGATAACAATTTTACCTCCTATGGATTTAGAGGAAGCTCTGGAGGTTTCTATTATCCATTCGGTAGCAGGAATGATGAAAAATGGTAAAATTACACTCACGCGTCCATTTAGAGATCCTCATCACAATGTTTCTATGCCAGCTCTAGTTGGTGGTGGGCATCGGGCAAAGCCTGGTGAAATCTCCCTTGCTCATAACGGTGTTTTGTTTCTTGATGAATTGCCTGAATTTGCACCCTCTATTATTGATTCTCTGCGACAGCCGATGGAGAATGAAGAAATTCTCGTAGCAAGAGCCAATCACCATGTTACTTATCCAGCAAGGTTGCAGCTTATCGGTGCGATGAACCCTTGTCGTTGCGGTTATTTACATGATAGTGCACGTGCTTGTAGAAAGGCACCTCATTGTGCTAGTGATTATCAAAGTCGTCTTTCTGGGCCGTTTCTCGATAGAATAGATTTGCGAGTTGATGTTCCAGATATTGATCCTAGAGATTTGCGGCAACGCAGTGACGAAAATGAGAGCTCAGAGGAGATAGCCATTCGGGTACAAAAGGCAAGAGATATTCAACGGCAACGATTTGCAGGCCATAAAACCAAGCATGGCAAACCAATTAGAATAAACGCCAATATGGAGGGTAAGCTCCTTGATGATTTTGCGATTCCAGATAAAAAAGGGCAGGAAATTTTAGATAAAGCTGTCGATAAATTTCGTTTGTCTGCAAGGGGCTACCACCGTGTTTTGCGACTAGCACGGACAATTGCAGATATGGATGCCAGAGAAAACTTATTAAGTGGTGATATATCCGAAGCATTGATGTTTCGCTCTATCAGGCATTGAGCTAGATTGTGCGTTATTCATTAAATACGGCAACAAGGCAACTCGAGGTGCCATCAAGATCGAAAAGGTAAAAAAATCCCTCTTTAGCATAATTTCTAGGATCACGCAGATTAAGACCATTAGAGGAAGCAAAGCCGACGTTTTTTTCGAACTTTTCGTTAAAAGTACGGAGAGTAACGATATAGCGGTTAACGCGTTGTTGGTTAAAAAAACCTTGAGAACAAGCACTAGAGAGAAAAGCGTTGACTCTTCCTTGAAATTGGAACGAAGAAGATTTGAAATCAACAGGAATACCACCATGGTAAAGTTCCCTTTCATAGCGAGGGAAATCAGGAGGCGCAAAACGAGGCAATTTGTTGTATAGTAACTGTTGTTCTGCTGCTCGGCTTCTTCTTTCGCTGTAGCTAGATTGCCCATAACTTTCGCTAATTAAGCTGGTAGGCATCCAAAACGCGGTGATGAGAAGCAAAAACCCCAGTATAAATTTATAAAGCATGAACGTATAGAGCAGAAAAAAGAGTATACAAATCTAGCTCTACTTATAGCATAAACCCAAACAAAAGAGAAGGTTTCAAAGATAGGCAGACGGTAGAATACGCTGCATCAAACCTGCAATTTGTTGTCGTTCAAAGAGAGATGTATCATCATGAAGCGTAACCGCTGGGTTTAGGTGATGACGAAACCAAGTCATTTGTCGTTTTCCATATTGCTTGGTTTGTACCGAAAGCTTTGCCATGGCATCATCAAGCGAAATTTTATGTTCAAGGTAGTAGCTTATGGCACGAAGGCCAATAGCTTTACGTAAAGGTGTCTCTTGGTGCCATGTTGAAATGTCTGCTTGTTGTACTTCTTCTATGACACCCTCTTCAAGCATTTTGGCACTTCTTGTTTCTGTTCGGGTGTGGCGAACTTGGCGCTCTGGTGCTATGAGTATGGTGTGGATACTTTGTGGGGCAACCACTTGCTGAGGTTTTGCTTGTTGCCAGGCTGCAAGGGATTTACCAGTTGCTTGCCACACTTCAAGTGCTCGAGCTATCCTTGTAGAATCACAAGGTTTGATCATTTGCGCCATCACTGGATCACAGGTAGAAAGCGTGTAATGTAGCGCTTGGGGGCCTTCGTGAATTAAGCGAAGACGCACACTGTTACGAATTTCCTTGGGTATATTCGGAATAGGGCTCAAGCCATGAATTAAAGAATGAAGATAAAGTCCAGTTCCCCCACAGACAATCGCCAACTTACCCTTTGCATGAATAGCTTTGATGCAATCACTTGCTTGTAAAAGCCAGTGTTGAACATTAGAAGGTTGCTTACAAGGCGATACCGTTGCAAATAGATGGTGGGTAACAGCTTGTTTCAGCGGTGCAGAAGGTTGGTTGGTGAGAATGGGTAGCTCATCATAAATCTGCATAGAATCGCAATTTATAATTTCGCCGTTAAAGCGGTGAGCAATTTCTGCGGCAAAAACTGACTTTCCAGATGCAGTTGGGCCGGTTATTGCAAGAATAGGTCGGGAGGAAAGAGGAAAGTTGGTCATTGTAGATGGTTCTCAAGGAAGGGTAACAGGCACGCTTGAAAGTTTGCTAGCTAAGTACATAAGATTATTTGTTTACAAGAGAAACGCGTTTTTCAAAATATTGGTCAATAGCATTTGCAATGGATTTGGCAAGTTTTGTACGATAACTATTTTTACGGAGTTGCCTTTCTTCGTATTTATTGGAAAGATAGCCAAGTTCAATGAGTAAGGAGGGAACCGTGGGGGATTTCAAAACTACAAAACTTGCAAATCGGAGCGTATCTCGTTTAAGGTTGGCTACTCTTTTCATTAAGCGAATCAAGTCATCGGAAAAATTGACAGATTCAATTTTGGTTTCACTTTGTTGAAGATCAATAAGAATATCGGCGATACTTTCGTCAAAATCGCTGAGATCGGCTCCAGCAATCAGATCTGAGCGGTTTTCTTGTTCAGCAATAAGGCGCGCTTCAGAATCTGATCCTTTATCAGAAAGAGCATAGACAGACATTCCCCGTACCGATGAGCGCTTAAAGCTATCTGCATGAATCGAAATAAACAAATCAGCGTTATTATTCGTTGCCATGTTGGTGCGATTCCGTAGCTTCACAAAGACATCGCGTTTTCTTGTGAGCAGTATGTTGTACTTGCCAGATTTCTCAAGCTCTTCTGCAATTTTTTTGCTAACAGAAAGAACAATATCTTTTTCTTTGGTTTTATAAAATTTACCAAGAGCACCAGGATCAATACCGCCATGCCCAGGGTCTATGACGATAATCGGTTTTGTTGATGATGAAGTTCTGACAACTACCTTAGTAGGTGTAGTACGAGAAAGAAAGCTGGACCAGTTAGATGATTCGACTTTTTTCTGGGTACTTTTGGTAGCATTTCCTTTGGTAAAATCAACCAGCAATCGATAATTTTTGCGATCTTTTGGTGGCAGCATACGTACTTGTAATATTTTTACTTTTGTTGATAGCTCTACAACAACACGGGAAATATCTTCTCTGAAAGGACCCTGCCGGAAGGCTGTGGCAATGCCGGATGTTTGAAAAGATAACGCCTGTGGGATCACTGTGTTAGCAAGATCAATAACCAGACGGTTAGGGTTGGCAAGTGTAAACACTTTATAAGAGGTGTCACTTGGTAGCTCAATTACGATACGGTGATAACCAGTGTGCTGTGCATTGCGAAGAGCAATGGCCTTGATTTCTGTGGAAACAGCGTTGTTTACTGTAGGTATAGTCAGTAAAAGACTGCAAACAAGCAGGAAAAAGCATCTGCAAAGAATGCTGGATAAACTGTGCAAAAAGAAACGAGTGTAGATCATTTTTTTGGTTATTTTGTTTTTTTGAAATGTTTATAAACAGCGGGAAGAGAGGTCATAATACCGAGTCCTGTAAAGGCAAAAGTGATTTCAGGGGTAAAGATAGAGGCGATAGAGAACTCGGCACCTGATTCAAATACACTGTCTAGCCCAGCCCCGGAGAGAGCGTAGACAAAAGAACCAGGGATGATGCCAATAAAGGTGGCAGCAGCAAAGGTTGTAAAGCGAACGCCGAGCAATGCAGGTACAAAGTTTAGCACAAAAAACGGAAACAGCGGTATTAAACGTAGGGTAAGTAGATAATTGAAGGCGTTTTCTTTGAAGCCATCTTGTAATTTTACAATCCAGAGGCCTCCTTTTTTAGCAAAGCTTTCGCCAATAACAAAGCGAGCAACAAGGAAAATTATACAAGCCCCTGTTGAGGCGGCAAAAACAACATAAAAAGTGCCAACAACATAGCCAAACAAGAAGCCACCAGAGAGAGATAAAATGGTAGCACCTGGCAGAGAAAGGGCAACTGCTATAACATAAATTCCAATAAAGGTCAGGCTAGCTAGCAGGAAGTTTTCGCCAACAAAACTTTGCAGATGGTTACGCTCTGCCATTAGTTTTTCGAAGGTAAGGTAGGTATGTAAATCAAAGTAAAGCACCAGAGCCGCAGCACAAGCAATGACTATCAGAGGTAGAAAGCGAAGCACTACAGATTTACTTGTAGAAGAAGCAGACATTATTTACAGTGCTCTAAGGGAAAAGTTTTCAAAAAAGGCAAGAAAAATAGATAATTCAAAGGGGACAAACTTGGTGTAGAAAATACATCGTGAAATTTATAACAGATAACTAAAAATAGTGAGTATAATACCAGTATAAGGGATAAGACTTGCAAACAAGACTTATAATATTGGACGCGAATCCAACCTAATTTTATTAATTTGATTCGCATTTTTTGTCGATAAAAAACGAAATCATAAGATGATGGAAGTTTCTAAGAATTAAAGTCCCAAAAAGTTAAAGCCCCAAAAAGTTACAGCCAAGGATTGGCAAAGGAAAATAGCGAATCATCCACAGCAACGTTTAGTTCCAAGCGTTTAAGAAATACCACAGTCTGACTATTGTCGGGTTCGATAATTGCCCAACCCAGTAAAGACAAAGGGCGACGGCGAAATATAATTCTCAAGACGCCAATATTTTCGATTTCGGCAGAAGTTACATCAAAAAACATATTTTCTTTGTCCTTCTGAAAGTCAAGAAAGCTGACCTTACTAGGACTTAAATCAATAATTTTTTGTAAGAAAAAATTGGCAGGTGTCTCGCTTAGAGGAAGATAGCTTGCCTCCTCAAGAGCCGTGTCGACAACAATTAGGGATCGTGCATTGGCGATAACTGTCACAGATGAGGGCAGATCGTAAGCAAGATGCATCAGCCCCGGACGCTTTATGGTAAGAAAACCAGTGTTCTTGGAACCATTCGGATTAGTTTGCTCGACTTCTGCTTTTAAGGTTCTAAGCCGATTGAAATAAATGGTTAACCCGTCAATGTGGTGCTGTATGGATGAGCGAAGAACGGTATCTTTTGCACGCCCATAGGCAGAGGAAGTGCCAGCAAGGAGAGCAAAGCTTGCAACACCCCCCATTCGAATGAAATTTCGTCTAGAAAGAAATGGAGGGATAAGAAATGGGAGATGGGTTCCAGAAAAAGCCGATTGCATTTGATTATTCCCATGTTTGAATGTGAAGATAAGGTACTCGAGCAAGAAGGGGTGGGTTATCCCAGCGAGGTTGTCTGTCCTCTATGAGAAAAGATTCTGTAAGACCTTTGCCATCTTCCCTGCTCTGAATAGTGAGCTGTTGCCATCTTGGTACCAGTATATCATTGAGATCGTCAAGAAGGCACAGAAAATAATTCAAATCACGTTGTTGGAGAATAGAGCCGCAAAAATTAACGTAATTACAGAATTGCTCTGGGGATATGGTAAAGGCATCAGGCACAAAATGAATCAAAACTCGGATCTGTTTTTTGGCGTGCAAGTTGCAAATGTGCTCCATGGAACGCAAATAGGAGATGGCACTCTTGGGGGCAGGAGAAACCTCTAAATATTGTTGGCGCCAAATTTTATCAAAAATTTGCTCAGTGGAAGCTTGCTCAGTGGAAGCTTGTGTAGGTGCGTTGGTCATTATAAAAAAGCGTTGATTTTCGAGTGAATGATTGGTGTTATAAGGTATCAATTGGGATCAAACCATGAGGGATCGAGTGACTCTCGAAAGATGACAGTGTACTCAAGATGAAGAGCATCGCCTAGTGAGGTAACAATTTGACGAATTTCTTGTTCGAGATTTGTATCGAGTCTGTTTTCTGACGCGATCATCAGAGAAAATCTTCTTTTTTTGAGAGGTTGTTCAGGGTCGTTATCGATTTGTATTCTTCCCTCAATTTGAAAAGAGCCTAACTTACTAAAACGAGACGCGATACGAAAACGCTGCTCTGCGTATGCGTTGCGTGTATTTTCCTCTTGAGAGTCGGTGTTATTATGATAACGGGCAAATAGGATGTGGTCAAGGGCGCTACTGTCAGCGATGGGCAGAGAAACCCATTGCCAATTTTTTTGATTGGTTGATGATTTTTGTGACGCTTGATTACTGCGTTGAAATTGTTGTTGCAAGCGTTTGAGTAGTTTGGGGCTTCGGGTTTCGAGAGTTTTGTGGAGTTGGTTACCAAGCCAATTTTCGGGGCTACCTTTCCCGAGGGCAGATAGCAGAAAAAGGAGAGCTGGCGTCATGAGAGGGCTTTGGATTTGTGGAATGAGAGTTTGTATGGTACCTGGAGCGATATTTTGCAAAGGGGAGGGAGGGAAAAGGGTTTCGAGTGTTTCGGCAATGGTTTGTGCAAGAGGTATTACGTTTGGACTTTGGGGATTCTGGGGCGAGACGGTAAATTGGATGTTGGTGCCTTGGGGTAGGGGAAGTGGTGAATGAAGGCGAACAACGCCTCCGTTGGTAACGATGGTTTGAGAGGTGAGTACGCCTGAGAGTGTATCTGGAGGTACAGGGGTGGCATTGGTTGGGAGGGCGGCGGCAAAAGATTGGATACGGATGGTGACTGCTGTGCCAGTTGTGAGGGCTTGTGCTTGTGCTTGTGATGGTGCTTGTTGTGATGGCGATGGTTGGTTAGCAGGTGGTGTGGTGGTTGTTTGGGAAGCTGTGGGGTTTGTTGAGGCGATATTGTTTGGTGCTGTCTGACGTGTTAGCGATGATGGCGTAAAAATAGCAGAAGAACTTTGCGGTAGGGTTTGCTTGCCAGAGGGCGAGTTGAGCGTAAGGGTAAAGGAGATAGTATCGCCCACTTTGCTTCCTGCTGAACTGAGCGGTGCCTGCACGGGAACCTTCAAGGTTCCAGCAAAAAAGGAGATGGTGGCAGTGGGCTTGCTAGTTTGCAGGTTAGCTGGGTTTGAGTTAGCGGGAGTGATTTGCGTAACGATTCCATGAAAAACGGGTACAGAGGGGATTGTAGAGGAGGTTGCAGATGAAAGAGGTGTAAAAACAAGCGGGACAGAAGCTGGTATTTTGGCGACAGGAGCTGCATTACTGCTGGCGATGGAGCGAATAAAAGCAAGGGATTGCGGGGTGATGGAGGCAGTTTCTTGGGGTTTAAGACCAGCGATAAGTGGTGTTGTTAGGGGGGTACTTTGAATAACTAACCCTTGTAACGGCTTGCCAATAAATGAAGAGGGGCTTTGCTGGCTTGCAGTTGGGCTTGTTGTTTTTTGGGAAGGCCCTGTGTTGGTAAGTTGTCTGAGGTAAATATTTTGATGATCTGCAAGGATTTCGATCTGGCTACCGGTAGGCAGTGTAATATTGGTAAGCGGTTGAATTTGCAGGTTGCCCAAAGCAGAAGTAAGGTGAATAATGGGCTTGCCGTTTTGGGTGTTACTTTGCCCGTTAGCTACCTGTGCTTGCAAGGGTTGTTTGCCGAGCAAGGCGAAGAGTTGTTCAAGGTTTTGGGGTGCTGGCAGTACCCCAGGTTTTTGGGCGGCGTTTGCTGTTGGCGGTGGCACGAGGGAAAGAATCGAAATTGCCCGAAGTATTCTGCCACTAGAGATAGCGGTGCCGTAGCTTGCTGATGCAACGCTTCGATCTTGTGTGGAATGAGGAAAAAAACTATCAATCATTTGCCCATTTTAGCACAAATAAGATAGGGAGTAAAAAGACATTCTTAAATCGATGATATCGAGTGTAGCTCAAGGATGTTTTTGGCAAGAGACTGAATGTTAACCGCTACATCACTTTCGGGAAAGGCAGAAAGAATGGTAGTTTGTTGCTTGGTTGCAGCCATTGCGTCCATATTAAAATTCACTGCTCCTAAAAGTGTTGGCGAAAATGACAAAAAGTTTTCACACATGGTTTTAATCTGTAAAAAATAACGTTGTACCTCGCCTTGATCAGCACTACGATTGATAACAATAGAGATATCTTTCTTTTCTCGTAGTGGTAACACGCTACGAATAAAGGAAAAAGCGTCAGTCAATGAACTTGGTTCATCTGTCATAACAACGGCACAAATGTCGGCAGAAGCGGCAACAGCCAGACCTGTATCGGTCGCCCCAGCTCCAGTATCAATGACCACAAAATCGTATAGAGATGAAAGCGACGAAAAATTATTGATCAAACGCTTAATCAGCACTCTAGGAATTCGACCAGCATGGGGCGATCCAGAGCGACCAGCAATCACGTCAAATTGAGAAGCTGCAGGGGTTTCCGCATTTTCATCAGCAATTGGGCAGAACGGCGTAATAACGCGAGCCAAAGAAACTTGGTTTTCTAAGAGGCTATCTAACGAGTAATGCTCGGTAAGACCAAGTTGTACGGTTACATTGCCAAAGCCAATATCAGCATCGACAATTAAAACCTTGTGATTGAGATTGGCAAGTGCTTGTGAGAGATTAATCGCAATCCATGTTTTGCCAACGCCACCTTTGCCAGAGGCAATAGCAAGAGAAGTTCCTTTCTCCTGAGGAGGCTGCGATAGCACTTCTTTTATAGAACGAATATCGGGAAGCGGTGTGGCTTTCTTGGTCGTTGTACCTGCTGAGGACTTTCCGTCTTCAGTTTTTTTGCTTCCGAACGCTTCGTTTTCAGAATTTTCATATTCAGAATTGTTGTCTTCAGGAGGAGACTGAGTGTTTCTAGATGAGGCGTGCATATAAAATCCTAACCCACAGCAAGCGTTGGTTTGCGTGTTATTTTATTGGGACTTAATGCGTTTAAACCTTGTTTAACAGAAACATTGCTTACCATCAATCGTGCAAGAGAGGATGCCGTTAGAGGATAAAGACCATCTGCAATTTGTGGATTAAGACTCACCTCAGAAATAGCGAGCTTGGCTTTGTCAGCCGCGTGTAGAAGAGAACCTACTCTTCGTGCTACGTCAATTTTTGTGGCGAGTAAGCGAGAAGGAACAATATGGCGAAACGCATCAACAAGCTCAATGGTTTCAACACTCGAACGTCCACCATCAATCACAAGAACCACCTCAATGTCTGGAATGTCGCAAAGCTCAACCAAATGGGCAAGTTCTGTGGGTTGATAAGGATTAACGCCAGGTGTATCAATCAGTACAATTTCATCTTTGGTACAAGTTTCAAGAGCTTCGCTAAGTTCGCGGTTATTGCGAGCCTCCATAAGATCAACACCCAACCTATCGCAGTAACGGAGAAGTTGATCAAGCCCGCCAACTTTTACGTTATCTGCACCAATAATACAGGTCTGCTGGCTTTGAAGTAGGGCACGCCCTGCAATCTTTACACACGCAACACTCTTACCGGCACCAGGCGGTCCTACCAGTAAGAAAGGTTTGTTTTCTGCAGAAGTGTTCAAATCTTGAAACACAAAACGCTGTTCAAGAATGCGAGAGAGCAAAACAATCGGATCATCGGTAGTCGTATCGCCAAGAGCAATATCAAGGAGATCATCCATAAGGTGCGGACTTACGTCATGCTTTTCAAGAACAATTGTTAAATAATCAATGGCATCAAGGTTCGTAGTGTCTTGGGGGATGAATTCTTGGTTGACGTAGTTGTCTTTTGCCACACGCACAACCGATACCCCTCGTTCTTTGTCATCGTAAGAATCGATGATAATGGCATCGTCTCCAAGCTGAGAGCGAACGAGATCCATTGCTTCAGAAAAACTTGCGGCCTCAAAGCTTTTTACCTGCATAGTTGGGTATCCTGATTTGTGATCATATGCCAAAACTTTTGTTAAGGTTTTTAGGAGTAAGAGGGTTTGCGAAAGTCCTGAAGTTGAGTATCCTCAAATTGGTTTTTCTGGGTAAAAAAATAGAGTAAAAAAATAGAGTGAGAACAGTTTTTAATGGCTTTCTGCTTTTATAGATTCTTTTTGTATACTTGCCAAGTTTAACCAGACGACACATAGAAGGAAAAAGAAACATGAAAAATAATTACCAGCAAGATATGCAAACTCTTTTGCGAACGTTCGGTAAGCGTCAGGGTAGGAAGCTCAATCAGACCAAGCAAAAGTACTTAAAAACAACGCTCTCTGACTTTTTGTTGCACGATTCGCAATTGAATCCGAATCTCAACAAGAATCAGGTAAAGGACAATCAAAAAAATAGAGTAATTTTGGGAACGGTGAGGGAACCGAAAAATTTAGATTTTAATGATATTTGGGAACAAAAAAACAAGCAGGAGGATGTGGCGGGCAGGAAAAGGATACTAGAAGTTGGTTTTGGCTCTGGTGAGCGTATGTTGCAAAGGCTTCTGCAGGATGATTGTTATTTTATTGGTAGCGAGGTGTACAGTAACGGCGTAGCAAGTTGTATATCCGAGATAATGAGGGGAGGGAGGGTAGCAGAATTGAAGGCGCGCCTGCGGATATACCCAGACGATATTCGTTTGCTTTTGCCAGATTTGGCAGCAGGTTTATTTGATGAAGTGGCGGTATTTTTTCCTGATCCTTGGCCTAAAAAGCGGCATGGTAAGCGGCGGTTACTGCAGAGCTCATTTTTAGACGCTATAGAAAGAGTATTGAAGAGAGATGGAGAACTGCAGATAGCAAGTGATCACGAGGGTGTTATGCAATGGATGTTAGAAGAGCTTATAAACAACGGCTGGCAGCTTTTTAATGGGCAATTTCGTGGTGTTCAAAACGGGGATGATTTGCAGAGTTACCGAGCTTTTCCTGAAGGATGGACCATTACACGTTATCAGGCAAAGGCTTTAAAAGAAGGGCGAGCAAGTTATTTTGCCCGTGCACAGAAGCGTTAAAGCATTAATTTTTAGGAACTCCAACCAATGTCGATTAAACGGAGTGACGGTTTGCCGTTGTAGGATGATGGTCCGTTAATGGCAACAAGGGCGTGGCACCGTTTGTTAGGTGGATTGGGAAGAAGCATCGCATCGCCAAGAGTCGTTCCCACTGCGTGAAAGGCCATCACTCGAGACGTACTTTTGGGGGAATGAACGGGTGCAATATTGCAAACAATATGGGGGGTTTCGCGTAAAATGTAGGCTGAATAAGTAATATCAGTAAGCCATATGATAGGTTCGGGGTTATCCATACCAAAGGGTTCGATAGTAGCGATGTTGCCGGCAAGTTTTTGCACGATAGGGCTGGAAAAGGAAGGCAGAAAAGCATCTATTTGGATAGTTCGAGGTTTTTCTTTAACAGGGAAGCGGGAAAGATATTGTTGTAAAAACAGGTTAAAGGCAGGGATGGTGTCAGTGTGAAGACTATAACCTCCAGCCATTGCATGACCGCCTGCTTTTTCAAGTAAGCTTTCCATTTTAGCGTTTTGCAGGCAAGTCCCTACATCAAAGCCATCAACAGAGCGGGCAGAACCTTTTGCTTTTTGCGAGGTTTCATCAATGGCACTTACAAAGGCAGGTTTTTTTTGTTGAAGGGCTATTCGGGAGGCAAGTAGCCCTGCAACGCCTAGATGGATGTGTGGGTCTGCAATGTGAACAAAGGGCAGATGGGAGGAGTCACTGGAGGTATCGCTACTTTGTCCGAAAAGTGCGACGTTCTTTTCAAGAATTTGCCGACGCTCTTTGTTCAGGCTGATGAGCTGATGAGCAATGGTTTGGGCTTCTTCTTTATTGGTAGCGGTTAGAAGTTGTAGGGCAAGGGCTGATTGCCCGGTTCTTGATCCAGCATTAATCGGAGGTCCAAGAGAAAACCCAAGATCCCGTGCACTTGGGTAGTTGCGAATGCCAGACGCACGCATAAGAGCGCGCAGCCCTTCGTTAGAAGAACGACGCATGAGTAAAAGCCCTTGTTTTACGAACAAACGATTAACACCAGTAAGAGAAACCATATCGCAAACTGTTCCAAGAGCAACAAGATCAAGAAGTTTGATAAGCTTTGGTTCTTGAAATTGGTCGGTGTCTCTTAAAACCCGATTGAGAGCAACAAGAAATAGAAACACCAAGCCAACAGCTGCTAGTGCGTCAAGTCCGCTAGAATCCTGAGGTTTTTTAGGATTTATCATTGCGTGAACGGGTGGTAGTTCAGGCTCGGTTTGGTGATGATCAATGATAATGACATCAATTCCAAGCTCTTTTGCAAACTGTAAAGCTTCGTGCGAGCTGGTACCGCAATCAAGGGTAAAAAGTAGCGATATCTGGTGCTGGTTTTTGAGGGTCTGAACAGCTTTTTTGCTGGGACCATAGCCCTCTTGCAAGCGATCTGGTACGTAGTGTGCGGGTGTTTTCCCAATGCTATGGAGATACTGAATGAGAATAGCACCTGAGGTGCTACCATCGACATCGTAATCACAAATGATACCAATGTTCTCATTTTGTAGAATGGCTTCTTTTGCTCGCAGGCAAGCTTTGTCCATGGAATGAAGAGTAAGCGGTTCGGGGAGGTGTTCTTTTATCTTGGGCGAGAAGAACGATTGGATGCTTTCCTCAATGGGGGTACTGGCATCAAGAGGCAACCGTGCTGCGGCAATCTTGGCAACGGTCTCTGGCAAATCGTACTTTTGAGAGATTGCATGGGCTAATGGCAACGTAGGCGGGGGTGCAAGCCATTGCGAGCCTTGTGCACTTTGGATGATACTGGGGTCGAAAGGAAGTGCTACCATCTAGAGCAAGAGATTAGATAAGTAGCGGTAACTACAATGGCGAGATACGGTGTACCAAGTGGCTGGTTTGTCAGGGTAATACTGAAAAACTGTGGAATGGAAAGAGACTTGATCGGTATCTTCGTTGATTTCGACACCTTGAAGGTTGAGAGGTGAGGGGTACGCGCTCTGTGTAACATTGGTTGCAACCACTAGAATGGGCTGGTCTGGTTTGGCAAGATCGTCCTTGTGGTATATTCGATCAAGTTTGGTAATCTTAGAATCAATCATGCGTTGTTCTTCTTGTTGGTTCCGTGATGTTAATCTGCCCATAAAGGTGCCACCAAGGCACTGTAACACACAAGCGGCAATCACGCCTTCAGGGGCGCCGCCTGTGCCAAAATAAGCATCAATATCCTGTCGAAGGGCAACTTGCATGCACGCCTTGATGTCACCATCTTGAAAGGTGGTTACGCGTACGCCAAGTGACCGCAAGGCGTTAATATCGACTTGATGGCGTTCTCTATCAAGGCAAGTTACGTGCATGCTATCCATGGATTTGCCGATTTGTTTGGCAAGATGGCGGATGTTTTCAGAGGCAGGTGCATCAAAAGAAAAACCAAGCGGAAGGTTAGGTGCAGAGGTTGCAAATTTCTGCATATAAACATCCGGTGCAAAAAGAAGATTATCCTTTGGTGCCATCGCAAGAATAGTAATGGAATCAGAGCGATTTTCAGCAGTGAGTGCCGTGCCTTCAAGTGGGTCAACGGCAATATCAAAAGCCAGCGGGTGGCGACTGTTTCCGAAGGTTTCACCCGCATAAAGCATGGGGGCTTTGTCACGTTCGCCTTCTCCAATAACAACCCTACCTGCAAAAGGAAACGAATCAAAAGAATGCCGCATGGCTTTTACAGCAGCAGCATCCGCAGCTTTGCTATCGCCTTTGCCAAGCCATTGATGGGCAGCAAGAGCTGCAAGCTCTGTAGTGTAAAGACTCTGGAGAGCCAAACCTTGCCAGAGAAAAGAGGTGTCGAATTGGTTTTCAGTCATAAGCCTTACGGGGTGAAGTTCTGTGGAAAATAATGGTGCTATGAGGTGAGAATTTTAAAAGAATGTGCTTCAGCCACAAGCGATTGAGAGGGTTTAGAGGGCGAGGTAAGCGAGCGGAGATCGTCAATAGCACAATGAATTTGCTGGTAACTTGTTGGATGTGAAGTAAACACCAAATCAACAAGCGGGGAAAGGCTATCGTACTGAACCATGGAGGCAACAGATATGGTGTGCGTGGCAAGCACTTTAGTAATCCGAGCAAGAACCCCATGACCATCAGGTACCCGAAGGCGAATATAAAATTTGCTTTGCAGATGATCAACAGATTCTACCTCGGCGTTCGGGCAAGGTATCGAATGATGTAGAAAGGTGCTTTCTGTAATGTGCTGCCTTGCAAGATTTACAATGTCGGCAACAACTGCCGATGCTGTTGGCCCGCCCCCAGCACCTGCACCAATAAAATGGAGATCACCTACTGGGTCTGCTTGCACACAAACGCAATTGACAACGCCATTTACAGAAGCCAATAAATGCTGTGTAGGTATGAGAGTTGGCATAACGGAAATAGCGATTTTATCGTTGGGTTGTTGTCTTTCTGCTGTGCCGATTAATTTAATAGTATAGCCGTTTTTTTTGGCATAATGGATATCGTCTGTGGTGATGGCGGTGATTCCTTCCATATGGATTTTATCGAAAGGAACGGTTTTTCCAAAAACAATGCGTGCCATTAAGGCAATCTTATGGGCACTATCAAAGCCATCAATATCAGCCTCAGGGGAAGCTTCGGCAAAGCCCTGCTCTTGAGCTTTTCGTACAAGTTGCTCTAATGGTTGAGGTTTCTCGTACATCTGCGAAAGTATAAGGTTACAAGTGCCATTAATAATACCGTAAACTTTGGTAACGTGGTTTGCAGTAAGGCTATCCATCAGTACTTCCACAATGGGAATACCTCCTGCAACAGCTGCTTCATAGGCAACCACAGAATGGTTATTTCGTGCTTTTTTCCATATAGCATCGCCTTGTTCTGCAAGGAGAGCCTTGTTGGCACTTACCAAATGCCGTTTATTATCAAGTGCTGCGTGGCTTACCTCTAAGGCTATTCCAGAGGTGCCCCCGATGAGTTCGATAATGGCATCAACCTTGTCGATTAAAGCAAGATCGACGGCATTTTCACACCACGTAACGCTTGCTGGCAGTTCGGTGCCGTCAAAAGAGCGTGGCTTGTTGCGATCGCGTGCAGATACTGCAACAAGCTCTATTTTTCTGCCTGCTTTTTGGGCAATGATATTGGCATGGCGATGGAGGAGACCAACCACGCTTTCTCCTACTGTACCAAGACCTGCAATAGCAATACGGAAGGGAGCGTTCTGTTTTTCTGACGACATGATTTCTCTCTTTTAAAAACTTTAAGTTTTGTGTTTGGGGGCAGGCAACTTTAAGGCAGGCGGGCGGCATCGTTTGTTTCTGTAGTTGGAGAGGCACGCTCCCACTGATCAAATTTTTGTAATAGCCATTGTTCGCTTGTATTCACTGTTTGATTGTCTTTGAGGGTGTGATAGATAACTTTTTTGTTTTCCGAGGGGTGCTGGAACGCAGGGATAGAACTGCTTTGGGAAGTTTCCCCTTGAATTTTATTGGGCTTGCTTTTGTTACCAACCTTTGGGGAAGATTTTACTGGTACGAATACTTCCTCTGCAGTAAGCACACGAGCCCTTGCTGTTGCTTCGTCCCGTTGTTGTTGTTTGTAGTTTTGTGGGCGTTTCCATTCTGAAGCTTGCGTTCCTTCAATGGCTTTCTTTCGTTTTTCAAGCGTGGCTTGCTGTTCTGCACGAAGTCGGGCTTTTCGAGCATTTTCTTGTTGTTGTCGTTCTTGTTGTTGTTGATTGCCAAGCGCGATGTTTTCTTGGTGTTGTTGGCGTCTTAATTTTTTAAGATCGTCCCAACGTGCAAAAACTTTCTTACCGTATGGTGTACCAACCTCAGGAGTTCTGGAATGGTATCCTTCGGTAGCGACAGACCAAGTGCCTAGATCGTTTTTGAGTGATTGTAAAAAGTGAGCCGCATAGGCTGTATTGTAGATAGGGTCGAACATTTCGGCAAGGTTATCAAAGGCATGACGGTGGTATTGGAAATTAATCTGCATACATCCAATATCCATGTTTTCGATCCCGTGTTCAAAAAACACGTTGGCAGCGTTGATAGCAAGTTCTGGGGTTTCGTAAAAATGACCCTTGCCGTTGACGGTGAGCGACCAAGGCCAGATAAGAGAAGGTTGCCCGTTACCTTGCCATCTTCCAGCTTCAATTAGGGCGATTGCCATCAGTAGGTCTTTGGGAATATTCTGTTGTCTTTCTGCTTCGGTAATGCCTTGATGACAAATATCTTTTGGCAACTTGCCGTCATATACCACATCAGCAAGGGAGCCAGAGAGCGGGTGTCCATCCACGCCGACGACGTCAAATCCATCGTTATCTTGCGTGCTTTGGGCATTAACAATCAAGGGTACGATCGCATAATAAAGGAATATTAACACCATAACGGGTGTTTTTAATGATAATAATATCTTGTATAGGTGAAACATGATTATTTTTTCTTGAAGAATGATGCGAATATCGGCAAACTGTAGTACTTGAGCATTATGTATGTAGTCTATAGTAGTCGGTTAGCTTCTCTCACAAACTTAATTTAAAAAGCTTTTAAAGTTTGAGTATCTTTTGTTTGTAAGGGTTTTGAGGATTTTTTGCAACGGATAATCTTGTAATCAGGGTAATCTCGTGATGGAATAAGCTCTAATCTAAACAATCAATTGCAAAGACAAGCAGTCAGCTTTAGATAAACAAAAGTGTAAGCAGATATTTATTAGAATCAAGGGTAATTGTGACAAAAAAAGCACTAAAGGTCAAAGTAAATTGGTGATTATGTCAGGAATAATTCGTCGGAGAGCAGAGTCTTTTATCTTGCAGAGGCATTACATTGCGATTGCTACTGTGTTCGTTTCGTTGTGGCTTGGTGTTGTTCCTTCTGCCGCTCAAGCAGATATTGCTGATGCAATCAGGTTTTTTAATCGCGGTGATTACGAGAAGGCCTTTAGAGAATTCCGAAATCTTGCTGGGGAGGGTAATGTTGAGGCGTATTATCTTTTAGGTAAAGCTTATGCCGAGGGAGACGGTCTTGAGCAAGATGATGGCCTTGCGATAGATTTTTTAAGGGGAGCGGCAGACGCAGGACATGCCGAGGCCTCTGCTATACTTGCCCACATGATAGAAGCCGGTAGGGCGCTGGGAGGCAATTTACTGGAAGCACGAAAGTACTATAAAATTGCAGCTGATCAGGGCGATAACCTTGCACGGTATCGTTATGCTTTAATGTTGGAGAAAGGGCTTGGTGGTGATTCTGATCCAGCTCAAGCGTTAGATTACCTTAGAACAGCAGCAGACGAAGGCTACGCAGAGGCAGATTTCCATTACGCCAATTTGTTAGAAGACGGGAAGTTTGTTCCTCGTGACTTTGAGAAAGCATATGATTATTACGATCTTGCAGCAACGCAGGGTCATGTCAACGCTATCTACAATATTGGCGTGATGTACTTTTATGGTCGAGGTTTGCTGGCGAGCGAGGAAGAAGCATTCCGTTATTTTGAAATCGCAGCAGAATTGGGTTTTGCACGGGCTCAAAATCATCTTGCTTGGATGTACAAATACGGCAGGGGAACCACACAAAATCTATTTAAGTCGGCACGCTACTACAGGCTTGCAGCTACTCAGAATTTCCCAGATGCCCAGTTAAATATGGGGCTTTTCTTGGTGGCAGGTCTGGGGCTAGATAAAGATTATGTAGAGGCTGCAAACTATTTCGAACAAGCAGCAAAACAGGGAAACAGAGAAGCACAGTTCGACTTGGGCTTAATGTACTTTTACGGTCTGGGTGTTCGCCAAGATCGCTTGATAGCGTCAGAGCTTTTCAGGCTTGCAAAAGAAAAAGGTCTAGCTCGGGCAGAGCGCTTCTATAAATTTGCATTGCAAGGTTTGCCAGAAGACGACGAAGACTTCGAACCAGAGAATTTTGAAGACTATTTTAGAATCGATTCATTGGAGGAAGCGACTCCAGAACTAGGATCTGAATAACTTCTTGCTAAGGATTTGAAAGCTGTTTAAGGTACTCTTCCATACGAGTAGCAAGGCAAAAATCACAAAATTACAGTTATTGTGTACAAATTTTATGGAGGATACAGTATGAAGGTTCTAGTCGGCGTGAAACGAGTGATCGATTACAATGTTCGGGTTCGAGTAAAGAGCGACGGTAGTGGCGTTGACATAGAGAATGTCAAGATGGCGATGAATCCATTTGATGAAGTTGCGGTGGAAGAAGCTATCAGAATGCGAGAGCGTGGTTTGGCAAGTGAGGTTGTGGCGGTAAGCATTGGCGGTCCTAAGAGCAAAGATGTATTGCGTACGGCATTGGCTTTGGGTATTGATAGAGCCATTCTGGTGGTTTGTGAGCAGGAGGTGGAGCCTTTACAGGTAGCAAAAGTTCTAAAGAGTGTGTGTGGTCGTGAATCCCCTGATCTGGTATTACTTGGTAAGCAAGCTATAGATGGTGATTCTAACCATACGGCTCAGATGTTGGGCGGTTTGCTGGATTGCCCGCAGGCAACATTTGTTTCTTCTATAGAAGCAGATAGCAACGGCATGAAAGTTGGCAGAGAGGTTGATGGTGGCATTGAGTATTTACGAGTGAAGTATCCGTGTGTTGTCTCGGTAGATCTGCGCTTGAACGAGCCACGTTACGCGTCACTTCCTAATATTATGAAAGCAAAGAAAAAACCTTTAGAGGAGTTAACCCCTTCTGATCTTGGTATAACAATAGAAAACAGGCTAGAAGTTATGGAGGTGCAAGAGCCTCCTACGCGCGCAAGGGGTGTTCGTTTTGAAAGTGTTGAGGACTTGTTGACAGGCTTAAAAGAACACGGTGTTTTATCGGAGGAGCAAGTTGGATGAAAGTATTGGTCATTGGTGATGTGGCGAACGGTCAGTTGTCGTCATCGAATTGGAACACAGTTAGTGCAGCTGTTATGATGGCAGAGGGTGGCTCTGTGGATATGTGCGTGCTTGGTGTTGGCGATGAGTTGAAACCCTTGGCAACTACTGCTGCAAGTATTGAGGGGGTAGGGCGAGTTTTGGTTGTTGAAAATAGCCGTCTGCAACATCGTTTTGCTGAAGTGGAGGCTCCACTGTTGGTGAAGTTAATAGACCATTGTGCTGGCTATGATCGAGTTGTTGTTTCAGCAACAAGTTACGGCAAGAATCTTTTGCCACGTTTGGGTGCGCTTTTAGATGTTCAGCCGTTATCTGACATTACAGGGGTGGAGTCTTCGGGTATTTATGAACGCCCAATCTATGCTGGAAATGCGGTGATGAGAGTTCGGCAAACAGATCGCATTCATCTTTTGAGCATTCGTTCGACCGCTTTTGTAGAAGCGGGCAATGCAGCATCTGCTGGTTCGATAGAGACTCTTGATTTAGAAGTTATTGATATTGGCGATAGTGTTGTTTTTGAGGGCGTAGATTTCTCTGAACACGATAGACCAGAGCTTACCACAGCAAAGGTAGTGATATCAGGGGGTAGAGGCATGGCTGCGGGAGAAAACTTTGTACTGTTAGAGCAGGTTGCTAGAAAGTTGAATGCAGCAGTTGGTGCATCACGTGCAGCGGTTGATGCAGGCTTTGTGTCAAACGATTTGCAGGTAGGTCAAACGGGTAAAGTGGTTGCTCCTGATTTGTATATTGCGGTTGGTATTTCTGGAGCTATTCAGCATCTTGCTGGGATGAAGGATTCAAAGGTGATTGTTGCCATTAATAGTGACGAAGAAGCACCGATTTTTCAGGTAGCAGATTACGGCTTGGTTGCTGATTTATTTTCTGCATTGCCTGAGCTAGAATCTCGGTTGGCATAGAATTATGATACTAGAAAACAGAAGTAGTATTGCAATTTTAGGAAGTGGTCAGATGGGTCGAGGCATTGGTCATGTCTGTGCTGTTGCTGGGTATGATGTGCTTTTGATAGACAAAGAACGTGCTGTTTTAGAGAAGGCTCTTGCGAGTATCGAGAATAACATTCGTCGCCGTTCTGTCAAGGGGGAGATCGATGAAGCTATGGTGGAGGAAAGTCTTGCACGTATTTCAGTTTCCGATTCGCTAGCAAGTGTGCAGGATAGAAATCTCGTAATCGAAGCGGTTTCTGAGGATGAGAAAATAAAGACAGAGGTTTATCAGGCTATTGCCCCGTATTTGAGTTCGGATGCGATTTTGAGTAGCAATACATCATCCATATCAATTACACGTTTGGCAAGCTTGAGTGGTATTCCCGATAGATTTGTGGGTATTCATTTTATGAATCCTGTTCCTGTGATGGGCTTGATAGAATTGATTCGTGGTTTGCAGACAAGTGATGATACTTTTCAAGAAGCGTTATCATTTGCTAAGAGCTTGGACAAGGAAACAACGGAAGCAGGGGATTTCCCAGCATTTATTGTGAATAGAGTATTGCTACCGATGATAAACGAGGCAATATACATACTATACGAAGGTGTTGGCACTGTAGAATCGATAGATAAGTCGATGAAGCTTGGGGCAAATCATCCGATGGGGCCGTTGCAGTTGGCAGATTTCATAGGTTTAGATACATGTTTATCAATTATGCAAGTTTTGTACGAAGGATTATCAGACCCTAAGTACCGTCCTTGTCCTTTGTTGGTAAGGTATTGCGAAGCAGGTTGGCTTGGTAAGAAGACAGGACGAGGCTTTTATGATTACGGCGGTAAAGTACCAGTTCCTACAAGGTAGCAAGTTCCTATAAGGTAAATCGCTATATTACAAAATTATTGTGCAAAGAATGCATGATATTGCTTGTCATGAGGGTTGGTCTTTTGGTATAAGCTTAACTGATGTTCCGCGATAGCTCAGTTGGTAGAGCAGGTGGCTGTTAACCACCTTGTCGCAGGTTCGAGTCCTGCTCGCGGAGCCATTTCCCTCTTTAAAGATTCAATTGTACAGCAATAATGGTATCCGCGTCAACATCTATGGAGGTTAACGCGGAATTTTTTTCCTGTTGGTTGTTTCTTTGAGTCCTCATTAGGACACATGCAACCCCCTTAAAGCACAAAAGGCCGCCAAAGCGACCTTCTGATACCCACACGAAACATTACAATTTCAGGGTATCAGATGATCATCTGATGTCAATAAAAACATTGATTTTTGGAACACCCTCTTTGCGTCCTTGCGTGTTCTTGAAAAACTACCGTGTGCCTCCTTGTAGAAAAGGACGTACAACATGTGCCGTAGTAATACCGATACCCTTTGTTCTGTAAAGTTGATTGCAGAGCGATTCACTGGTCTACCCGATAAGGTGGGGCGATACCAGATCATCAAATCTCTAAAAAGCGTTGGTGATCGGTTAGGCTTTAATAAGAATCACATCACTTACCTTGAGCTGATGGTCTCGTACACCAAAGAGGCGGATTGGCACGGTGGTGATAGCTACCCTATGGTCTGGCTTTCGGTTCAAGAGATTGCTTACAAACTTAATATCTCAAGAAGGCAAGTAAATCGCATCGAGCGTTCCCTTGTAACCTTGCGTGCTATCTATATCGAAGACTACGGAAATTTTCGCCGATTCGGCTGGAGGGATGAGGGTGGTAGTGTAAAGACGGCTTTTGGTGTAGATTTGCGGCCTCTCGGATTATTATGGGATGAACTTTCAGCACTACAGAAAATTGCCAAACAAGAAGATGCAAAGTGGAAGGAAACTCGCTATGCGGTCTCTAGCTTGCGAAGAAGAGTTGGTGACATTCTCCGCTCTGGTAACGTTGCTGTTTCTAGCCTTATTCGCGATATTGTAGAGGACGAGGTATACTCATGCCGAATCGGTCGAGCGACGCCACTTGAGGAACTTATGACTATTCGAAACAAGCTACAGAACTACCTCGAGAAGTTAGAGCAAGCCATTGTTGATAACTTGGTTTTTGAACAGCCGTTGCACTCTAAAATGTCTCACAAGTGCGACGTTAATGTCTCACACCATATAATACCTACAAACATTCCTAAAGTAGTAAGCGATGTTGGGAGTGGCACGGCAGAACAGTTAAGCGAGAGCGAACCGCCCATCAAAGGCGGGGGTAGCGTCTCGCTCGCTTACAATAAACGGCAGGGGAAAAAAGGTGGTAAAAAGCGGGGTCGTGGCTCGCCTCCTCCACTGCGTGAAATCATCGATGCTGTCTCACCAAGGTTACGAGAACAGCTAGTTGACCACAACAACCCCTCACTCGAGCAGGTAACCAATCCATCAACAGATGATCTCATCGATGCTTGCAGGCGATTAGCTCCAAAACTCGGGGTTTCCTCTTCCTTATGGCGTGAAACAGTTGGTCAGTTGAACCCATACGGGGCAAGCCTTGCGTTACTCGTGATTGATGCTCGGCATCACGTAGGGGAAATATACTCACCAGGTGGTTGCTTGCGTGGAATGTTAGAAAAAGATAAGGAAGGTAACCTCAACATCAACGCTAGCCTCCACGGCTTGGTGGATAGAACGATGAAGGAGGGTCTTATGTGAGAGGGATGTGAAGCAGCTAGTTTAAGGGAGACTCTTTGCAATTTTGTTAAGAATGCTCCATTCTTCCTCTTTTTCCGTGATAATAACGAGGGGAACGTTTACGGCTTTGAGAGCCATCTCTTTTTCCTTTCTTCTTTGCTTTGCCTCTTCCTTCTCTTCTTCACTTTTCTGTTCAGCACCGTGTCCGGTGCCATCGTACTCAATGGCAAGTATGGGCTTGCGATCATGATTGATGATTAGGAAATCCGCTCTTTTATAACCAAAACGTTTGAAAGCATCCTTCTGTTCATCTTTTGTACCGCAATTCTTATCCGTATTAATAAAGCCTCCTAACCCCACCTCTGCAAGTAGTCTACAGGAAGGTCTATGTTCCTTCAAATACGCCTCAATATGGATAAAAGCATAATCAAAAGCTTCTTTGCCAATTGGTCTTTTTGCATACAATTTTACGGGTTCCCAGTAATAAAAAGGTTCCATATGGTCGGCTGCAGATTTCCTCGATCGTTCTATTGCAGAGCTTAAATTTTTAGCACGCTCCTCTTCATCATTTATTTCTCTCTGTAACTGATCGATTTCCCTGTCTCTTTCTTCCTTCAGTCGATTCATTTCATCATTCAGTTTCTTAACTTCTTCTTCTTTTTCGTTACGCTTTTCTTCCTCGAATTTGAGCGCTTTATCCTTCAGGCTTGCTACTTTAGTGCTATAGAGAACCAAGCAAATCAAAGCAGTAACTGCTGCGCTAGAAAATACGGAGATAATGATTTCTTGATTGTCGACAAGATCAGAGACTTCGCTTGCCGTGGCTATACCAGCCCTAAAAAATCCAATTATCAAAATTATACCAATTAATCTCATATGACTTACTCTCCTCATCCCTTAGTGATACGTCTATAGAACTCAGCCTGAGCCTCTTTCTCTATTTGCAGCGAGACGCCTATAAAATCAGCCCAACCCGCTATCGGCGCAATGATAACTTTTGCGGTCATGCCTTTTTTCTTGTCTGTTATTGGTGTAGTGATTACTTTCTCTACGAGCAAAGACATTGTCGATCGCCAGCTCTGGGCAAATTCGCCCTGCTGGAAACTATCCTCTAGCCCTTGCAAGCCTTGTTCGATAAGCTTTTTTTGTATGAGTTCATTGCTCGGGATTTTAGGTATGCTGACATCAAGTTCAGAAAGAAGTTGGTGCCTTCTTTGTTGTAATTGCTTGAGTGCGGCCACTATTTCATCAAGCTCAATGCCGCTGTGAATGACTTCCTTAAAAGCCTCGATTTTTTCGTTTATCTTTTCAAGCTCCAAGTTGCCAAGTCCTATGGCGTGTTGTTCATTTTCAAAATAACGAGCAAAAGACGTTTCAAAATCATCGATTGACTCGATCCAAGTTCTTAGATCGGCAAACATTTGCTGAACAAGTTTTTCTTCTTTCAAACCGCGTGCATTTGTGCAAGTACGGTTCGTGCGGTAAGAACCACAGACATACCTTGTCTCATTGGCTCTTTGACACCGCGCCCCGCAGACGCCACAATGTATTAATCCGCTCAAGTTCTTGTTGGAGTGTGATTTTTTTGTTTTTTTCTTTGGTGGGATAGGTTTCTCTAAATATCTTGCCTGAACCCTGTTCCACAAATCATCATCCACAATTCTTAGATTTTCAATTACGGTGACAGTTTGCTCTTTTTTAGGGTTGGTGGTGTGTTGATATTTGTTCGTTAGGGGATTAATGCGTTTCTGGACGCGATTCCACACAAGGCGGCCGCGATAAATATCATTGCAAAGAATCCCTGAGGCTCTGCTCTTTGTTCCGAGAATAGTTGAAGGTACCCAATAGCGATTAGAGGGAGAGGGTATTCCTTCCGCAGAGAGCCTTTGAGCAATAGCTTTACTGCCTGCTCCGTCCGCGTACATCCCAAATATACGCCTTACCACGTTCGCTTGTTCTGGTATGATCTCTCTTACGCCATTTAGTCGTTTCCCGCTTTCGTCTATGGCGTCGGTTTTAACTTTGTACCCGTAGGCGATGCCACCTGGGATAATGCCCTTTTTGGCTAGTTCGCGATGGCTTCTTATGACTTTTGACGCTGTCTCATCGATAAAAATGGAGTTCATAGTTCCTTTAAGACCGACAAATAGTTTGTTAATTGTACCTTCGTTAGGGCTGATGATATCAGTCTTGTAGTGTTTGAATGTATCAAAAAGCAGATGGGTCTGAGCAGCATCTCTACTTAAACGATCGAGGCTCTCAACAATTATCCAGTCGATGGAGGTACTAGTAACAAAGCTTATTAATCCCTCCAAGCCCTCTCGGTACGTTTTTCTTCCTGATGTGGCAACGTCAGAAAACACGCGAAGAATGGAGACATCTTTTTCGTGCCGTGTAGCAAAATCTCGACAGTACGCAACCTGATCCTCAATCGACGTTGGGTTTTGTTTCTCGGTTGAGTATCGTGCGTAGATTACAGCTCGTATCATGACTATTGTCTCCTCATGTATGATTGTTAGCAAAAAGAGGGGGGTAGAGTCAACAGGGTTGTTATAGAAGCCACGAAACACGAGTGGTTGCAATAACTCGCAGTAAGTTGCTATAACTTGCTGTAAGTTGAAACAAGTTGCTGTATAGTTTAGTCTGGCAGGACATGGGAAGTGGTACCACATTCCCGCCTGCTTTGTCGCCTGCGTAGCCGGCTCAAAGTCTTATTCGCATCCAGGGGATGCTCAACGATTCGGGGTTAGGCAGAGCCGAAGACAGTAGATTTTTCCACTGACTACCTTGGAGGTTATTAGCCTGCCATGGGTATTCTTAAAGATTGGGAACGTGTTACAATCACTGGTTTTTAGGGAAATTAGTTGTTGACATTTAGATGGTGGGTCCTACGATGCTACTTAAAGTAGGTGCTTAATTCTCTATTAAGAATCGCTAAAGATTTACTATGAGAATTAGCTATTTTGGATGCGTTATTGTGCTTCATCTTGTGTCAGTAAAGCGCCAAGAGTTACTATATGTTAGGAATATTACACAATGAGTGAAAGCAATCATTTATTAAACCCCGTTCATTCGACAGTCATTGCGAATAGGTTCTTTGATATCGCGGAGAAGAAGTCAAAACAACTTACGCAGATGCAGCTACAGAAATTAGTGAAGAGGCAGAAACTCTAATCGCAAAAGTTTTTGATGGCTATGGAAATTTCAAGGCCTTTCAATTGTCAGCAATGACGCATAGAGAAGGAACACCTTGGCACACGGTGTTCCAAGTACAAAAGAATAAACAAAGTGAAATCCCTAACAAAATAATCAAGGAACATTTTGCTGAACTCGCTGCATCGAAATCGTAGTGTGGCAATGGACGATCCAACGAATCCTTCCTCTAAGTTAACTCAAGCTATATTGGATAACATTAAGGATGGCACTGGCGCGTCGACATCAATTGCGCAGGATGAGGGCAGGGATTTTCTCTCTATCAAAGAAGAGGAAATCTATAGCAAAGATTATGAGCAATCAAAAGATATCAAATCAAACCGCAATATGCGAGAAAAGTATACTTTTTGGATATTTTTCTCGTTGTTAGTGTATGCAGTTGCTATCCTCGCAATCATTTTTTTGCAGGGTTTTAGTCCGTGGGGATTCTCTTTGAACCGTTGGATTTTAATTCCTTTAGCAAGTGGCGTCTCTATATACGTAATTGCATCAGCACTAAGTGTAATTCATGGGCTATATAGAAGGAATGAGCGATAACAGTAATTCGACCTTATGTTATTGAGAGTACACAATTTACTTTTACGGTTCTAAGTCTTTGTCTCGGTCATTATATTGTTTTGATGTGTTGCTCCGTAGTTTGCTGGTAGAAAAAGGAGCTTGGGGTAGCGATTTAGGAGAAGCACCAGACGGTAAAATAGAGTTGATAAGCATCTTCTGCCCTTGGATGATTGCCATCGCTAGAGGGTCTTGTACAAGTGCCAGCTGATACAAAAAGGACTTCCAGCCCTTGTGCCAGGCTTTGCGGTTTCCCCTGTACTGCTTCCAGAGCTTATCTTGCCCCTTGTGCTTGGTTGTGGGGCGTACTTTGTAAACTATCCTTAGCTTTTTTCTCTTTGCCGTCCTCGGGTGCTTGGAATGCTCCAAAACGCGTCTCAAGGCTTGCCTTCGAGAAACCCCTATCAAGGCTACTTGCTTTCATCCTGTGCTTTTTGTTCGCCTTCGATGCGATGATAAGACCGTTGCCCTGTTTCTTGAGCTCAAGATTGTATTCCCCAAAGCCATCATGCACATCTTGCCAGTTGCTGGCCGTATCAACCACTTTGAGAAGATCTTGTTTGCGAGCTCTCACATAACCATCAAAGGATTCCTCCCATCTGTGCGCTTCCATGTCACGAGCGCCAGTTGGTGTCTTTGTCTGTTCCTGGTCTGTGTTTGCTTTTACGCCGTTATCAATAGCAAGACCGTGCTTTTTCTCCATCTCCCTACAGACTGCATCACGCTTGTAATAATCCCAGGATGGACTGTGGCATTTGAAGTT